>JASAND010027047.1:0-22645 GCA_030248195.1 Trissonchulus latispiculum
AACTGCATTAAGATTCTAAGCAAAACTCACCCAAAATCAGGAAATAACAGGATTTGCTTATTGGCTGGTACTGACATAATGGGTTGGTAGACATGTGCCATCACAAAATCAGGCAGACTGTTCCAAAGTTTTTTCTGGCGGGAGGAAACTGAGTCTATTGCGTTCCGTACGGGACCTCGGCACCTGGCGGGCCAAAGAATTGCTTGATAGTTCTCGTCCGCCGTTGCGTTAGTTCCATCTGCGGTGGAAGAATGGCATACGTTGGTAGATTAGGATTTGAGACCGCCTGGTGATAGATAGAAAGCGCCCCAACTCTCTGTCGAATGCGGAAGTTATCCAAGGGAGTGTCGGGAAATGAACATGATCATTATGACGGTAATAATGTTTAGAACTAAACATTCTTGTTGCACACTCGCGTTGCTTTAGCATTGAGTTTACGTCAAGCCGATACTTCTTGAGCAGCGGAATACTTGAGGATCTCAAGCTCAACTTGAGCTATCTCAAAGGAAACACAATGCGAAAAGGATGTATATTCTGTCGCGTAAATAAAACTACTATCTTCAGATGCGTAAATGTCCACAGAAAAATGTTGTTTAAGATAGGAAGTAGATGTGTTATAACACGTTAAATTTGGAAGGAAATTCTTTTATACGTATCCTTTCCACTAGGAATATATAAACTTAATAAAAAGAAAGTTCATCCCTGGCGGATAGTTAACATTTCGTGATATTTTCTGGCTTATTTATCCAATCTTATAGTACTTTTTCAGCCAGCAAGTGTTTTTGTTTGTACGAGTGGGAAACATTCCTACCATTGTCCTTAAACCAGCTAGTCATTTTGCTAAAGCAGACATCTTATACACTACAAGTCTAAAGTAATCAATCCTATTCCAATTCAAGCTTGGTTCTTTATTTGCGACTAGGCTACTCTTAGTGAGTCCCAATCCAATTCCAGCTTGGTTTTTATTTACGACTAGGCTTCTCATAATGGCACTAGTTTGCCGTCGCCAAGAAGAAACATAAAAGGCAAGAGACTTCTTTTAGTACCAGTGCTTACCAATTAGTCATTTGCACTACAGACACATATTTGTGTGAACTTTGTCTATTCGGATTTAATGAACTTTGTTTTCTTTACTAGAAATGGAATTACGATTAAGAGTTAAGAATTAGATGGCAGTTTACACTTTTCTAACTCTAAATTTTTGCCTTGGTCGACTAAAAGCTCAACATCAAGAATTAACTGGCAAGAACACGAACACGGCGTAGCCAGCGTGACAACCTGAGCCCAGTGCGGCTTTTGACTTCACTGCATGAAAAATTTGAGAATCCTAACATGGCAACTAAGTATTAGTTTTAAATGATGAATCAGCTTCAGTTTTGGTTTTGGCTGCAAGAAGTTTTGTGTCTGCCGTTTTTGAACCAGTTTAAAGAGAAAGTAAAGCTAATAGGTATTTTCGAAATTAAATTCTTTTAACAACCTGCAATAACCTGCAATTTATTTGACCATTTGATGACTAATTCAATATCGTACATCAAATAGTCAACAATAGGTTATGATACAAAACTTCTTTAGATGTTCTGCTATACCGACGGCGGAAATGTACTCCGATTGTTTCCATGCGTCACTGCAATTATCGGAATCATCATTGGATTTCGGAAATTCAGCTTTAAAAACCGTTTCACTAACTGGATTCAGGCGCATCTGCTGCTCCTGGCAATTTGTTCTGGCGCAATCACTTTAAATGGACTATCCACGTGCACAAACATTTACACAGAGCGCCAGCTCTATTTGACACTAGTCTTTATGGCAGTAACCATGATATTTCCACGGGTCACAGGTGTCAACGTGGCAGCACTGTTGACTGTTCGGCTTCTGCGTTTCCACAACAAGTCTTTATATTTAAAGGTCAGTATGGTTTTTCAATTTATGTGCTCTTATGTATAGTTTTAACATTTGGCAGCAGTGAAGGAACCAAGTAAACTTGGAATTCGAAGTCAAAATATTAACTGTAGACACATACACTTCTTTGAATCTTGACCACCGTCGGCATTATGGGTCACTGTCCAAATAAATAGGCTTAAAGGGTCAGTATTCCCTTGCAGACCTGTTATTATTCAGTTTCGAAAGTTTTGACTGTTCCATATTCTACTAACCATGGAAGTTCCAAGTTTACTTCCAAGTCTATTGGCATTAGGTCAAGCAATAGAAGCATTCTCTCATATTCACGAACATGAACACATTCGTAGTTAAAGAAAAGTTTTATTCTCATCACTAAATTTCTATCACTTGTTTAATTACTGAACCAAACTTGTAGCGTGCAGCGCAAGTTAGTACCTTTTCAACTAATGCACCATTATTTAACCCCTATGCTAAACTGGTGAACACATTTACAGCCTGTTAGGCTGCTGACAGTCGAAAACTGCGTGATCGCAGCAACTTTTGCAGTTTGGTTTCTAAACTTGATTTTTATATAATTTCAACACAAAACCCGAAGCTAGTCTTGGGCTGAAGACTATGCTTCTGAACGGAGAAGTGGCACATAAAACACTAAACACACTAACTTTCTTTTTATACAATCCTTCTCCAGCAGAAATAAATTCTTTTCACTGGATATAGAACTTCTAAGTTAAGCTTGAGATGATCTGAAAATTAAAAATCCATTTATCAAATTTTGAAATTCTGAAAAATCCAAATACCAGGATAATAAAACTGTGTGGCATATACAGCAAAGCTTAAACGGTTAAGAAAATTACTATCAATGTTTGCACATGCTCAAATATCAGCAGTACTGATCGCTGATTGGACCTGGTGTCACCAAATTCTTGCTATTAAACTAATCTGTCTTGCTGGTTTAGTGCTTATTTCATTAAGCAGTGTCAGCTAATCTGTTTTTTCTAAACCAAATTGTGATTTAGTTTTGTCAGACGAAGACCGTCATTATCATTACAGTGGTCACTGTCATCATTGTTGCCATCTACTGCTTACCAAGCATAGCTGCAGTGGTTGTTGTATGTAACGATGTCAAAGTCGGAGGTACTTTGAATGTTAGTCAATACAACTTTCCTACTGGTTGTGCATTTACATTTAGTGAGAAATTTTACGAAAAACATTTTAGGAGATAGCTTCTGCTGGAATCATATTTTTCTATGGTCCTTGTGTGTTAATCAATGTTCTTTGGTGTATTGTTTTTGTAATTGAAGTGGTATTCAAATTCAGGGGATACAAAATGTGTAATGACACCGCGCAACTGTTCGAAAACTGTGAAGCAAAACTTGTACCAGAAGGAGCTATTAGCGTTGTTACTCTGTTGTTCTCCTTTACTGTCGCAGCGGAATGCTGGTTAGCTAGTGTAACTGAAATAATAACACTCTTCTTCACAGACGTGTACGGTTATTTTGAAATCTTGTATTTTGCAGACTTCCTGGGAGATATGATTTCTAAATGTTTAGCAGTTATTGTAATCCTTGTCTTTAATATTGCGGAGCTTGTGTCAGTTAATAGCAAAACGAAATCGCTTGAAAACAAAGGATTGAAATTGCAGCCAGTTATGGCTGAAGTTTGAAATTTTTTCACAGTGCTGGATGGTGCAGTCTTATTGTGATTGCTTTTATTGATGTTCCATCGTTTGCTTATGCATAATTTATTGACCTTAGCTTTACCTGATACACTTATTTAATCTTAATCTCACGCGCACCGCAGTTGTAGAAGACATAATAATGTGTTTAGCCAAACAATCGAATATAGCTTAAAGCATTTGTTTGAAATTTATAATATATGCTACAATATGTACTATGCTTGCCCGTATATGGTTTGCTGCAATACAGTATTCCTTATTGTTTGCTTACAGAGCTCCCATTTCAGTATATTTTATGTCTTTCCAAGCCCTTTCCTTTACTTTGTGCTTAGCTCCTTATTAAGTTGTCGCTTACCTGAGAAAAATTGAGAATCTCTAATGAAAAAGGGCAGTAGCGTGCCTGTTAACTGATTCCAAGAGATCAAATAACAGCACTTATGATAAAGCTTGAAAATTGAAAGTACTCAGTGTTCAAGCAGCTGAATGATAGATAATTCGGAAACTACCTTGAATAGTAATGTCCCAAGCAATCAATGTGCACATTATTGACTGTTAATAGTCTAATAATAATATTCCAAGCATTACGCTATTACGCTATATAGTAGGAATAATCCAGCTAAACGAAATCATTGGATGGAAATCGGACCGTCTTGGTCTTTCAAAAACTGTTAACCGAGTTGACTTGTGCAGAAGTAGCTGCATGGATACATCTGACAAGGTGTACATCATTTAAGCAAAAGTGACAACAGCCACTTGGCCCTATGAATCTTACCTCACTGTTGTATTCGTTTCTACGTGCGGGATACATCTAACCAATTTTGCAGTATATACGTTTTATGGGAAGCCGACATGGTTCTTACACGGTGAGTTAACTCAACTCAAAGTTGGTCAGCTTGTATTTCTTCGGTATCATAACTTGATTTGCGAATTTATGTTAGTTCATTTGTAGACCTCGTCATAACGGTCATAGGGTAACTGCCTAGGATCTTTAGCTGACTGCTGCACAGGCGGTGTCCATGCATCCGACTGCTGATGTTCCACCAACTGAAACGATAATTTTTCTGGAAAAAGCAACCGTCGCATTAGCATTCCGTTGCTGTGTGCTAACATTACAAGCTTACCCATAGTGATGGATGGCTAGCTGAGGCTTGATTACCATTCGCGACGGCTATATAGTGAATAAAGCTATTTTATGTTTGATGTTTCTCAGGGTGCATTCCTCCGCCGGGGTTATTCCTCCTTCTAGGCAACCAATTTGAATCGCCACTAAATTGCCTACAACTCGCTATATTTCGAACTGAACGATTTTATTGCATGTCACGGAGAAACGACTTCGATTGTTTTATCTTTTTTGCTTGTGAGCTCATCAGGAGGCCCGGGTCGGATCCTATGCTGCCTAAACGAGAGAACCAGTTATCGTTATCCATTGCTGGCGATCCGTGGTGATGCCGGTCGAGTGATTCATCCAGTCTGATGATCAGGGACGGTATATGCGGTGAAGGTTAATCATTCGAAATCTTTGTGTACTATCCTTTGCCAGGCAGTTGCAGACTTCACCACAGGGCGTTGCCATTGGGGCAAAGGCTCAGTCGTCAGAGTTCACATAGCGGGAAACTTAGGATGGCGCCACACCAAAGTATCGTAGGTTACGTCTGAGGACTTCTGTGATATCGTAATATCACGATTGCAAATTTGCCCTCGATAAGAGATTCCAAGCATGCGTCACCAGTAGGAGAATTCAGAAGCCTGTAGCCGGGAGACGTCAATTGCTTTCTTTTAGGCTGGCCATGTTTCGCAGGAATAAAGCATAGGACAAATCGCTGCAAACTAGACTTTTACTTCTGTGCGGAAGGCAGCTTTTGGATTGTTCCACAAGCAGGTTTTAGACTGCTGAAGCGTTTTGCGTTTTGGTGATTCTGGATTTGTTTTCTTGAGATCCGCTACCGTCAGCGGATTGCTTCACGCAATGCTCCAATGTATCATTTAAATAAAAGCTGAGAGGTAGTGAAGGCACAATTAATATAAAAGCTAGGTGTTCATATCTCCAAGCTTCGTATTAAGGTAGTGGTTAGCACGCCTGACTGCAGTCCAGGAGGTCTTTGCTGAACCAAATTTTTACAGCGCCATATGGTTGCTTAGCCAAAGCGAATTGCAGGGCATTGAGAGTTTAGTTGATTGGGTACATATGGTGATCCTCGATGTAGAAGAGTTGATATAAATGTGGTCGTTTCGTTTGACATAAAAGGATCGAGGTTTTACAGAGCAGAAGTGTGATATGGCCTCAAGTTAGGAGGCAGCCGAAGATTGAATCATTTGGTGCCTGGTTTTAAGAACCCAGCTTGCCATTCCTGAAAATTCTTGGTCGATTATTAATTTCCCAAGGGACGTACGCTGACAGCGATCCATTCCAACTAAATCAAACGTCAACTTTGTCGTAATAAACTAGTCCCGCTGTCTGGCTGATGCTGAATAGTTAGAATCTCGACTGCAAAACCGTCAACTTGAACACTGTGCATATTTTTCAATCATGACTCCAACCATACGTGTACTTGGAGGGGAATGTTGGAGGGAGGCATTCACTCCCCAACCGACTTGGCTTGGCACTCACCCTACAAAAATTTCTGACTGCTTGCTTTCATTTGTTCAACGCTGGACAAAGTCATTTTTCGAAGTTCGGCTTTAACTTTTCATCGCTACAATCGATTCCACTAGTTACTATGCTATGTGTTCAATTAACGTTTGATCCTATGAATTTCATAAACAGCATCAATAAAAACTGAAACCTCAGGTGTCTTCAATCTACAAATAAACCCTTTTGTGTATACTGTGATTCTTAGGACATCTGCTCAGTTTTTGTGAGCCTCAAAGTTCTTGTTGTTAGAAAAGCAAGTGGCAAAGACGTCAGCACTAAGCGACCTCTTTTCAAGTTATTGCAGCTTTTCATGTTTTTCTTCTAACTTTCGGCAGAACGGGAAACATAACAATTTGTAAAAGTCGAGCAAAACATTCACCAAGTTTTGGATTCTTGGAACTCGCTAAAAGCCAGCCTTGCAGATTTCTGCCAAATAAGTGAACTGGGCTGACTTCGCACTTTTAGCCAATTAAAATCGAAGCCAAAGTCCTACGGTAGATTTAGGAACCTCAGTTACACATAAGCTTTTGCTGCGAGTAGTAGCAACAAAGAACTGCAGCAAACAAGAACAAATAGCAATCTACGTACGCGCACATAGACACAATGCTGCTTTAGCTGCAATAATTACAAATGAATACGTGTGTTTTATTTATATTTAATTGTTAGCTATGGTCAGTAATTTTTAAATACTTTAATGGTGGATAAATGAATGTGCAAATGAGCAAATTACTGAGCAGTGTTCGGATTTAGTGGCTGAGTGATGATCTGCTTAACCTGTTTTATGTTGAGTTTGTTAATAAAATTCCCCCCTGTGACATAAGTTTTGGGTTGGTCGAATCATAGTTTTTCCGACAATAGAGGGTTGGGGTTTAGGGTCAACTAACTTCACATCTGCTGGCTTTAAAATTGATTTGAAGCATACAGAAAAATTCACTCTTTCCTTCCCGCTGTTTCGATGTTCTAGAATATCTTAAACTGTTCCATGCCATGTTTTTCAACCATTTTATTTTTTCAGATTACAGGGATATATCGCCTGATTAAGCGAAAGAATTACTTGAACTTTCGAATTCCGCCAATTTGTAACCAAAATTCTTAGCACAAGAACTTATTACTAGCTAGTGCACAATGACAATTCTCCAGCCTCGACGAATCTGACAATTAGTTATTAATGCAGTCTACGTTGGTGTTTGGCCCTTACACTTTATAAATTATAGCACTAAAGCTCATAGTTAGAGAAGTCCAAGTGTACATCGCTTTCACTATTTTGTAAAGAGAAATAAACGAAATGGGACCTTATCTTCCAAAACCAGTAGCTGTCGCCAAAAGCCTAAATATAAATGCCATTTCATTTCAAAGTCATTTGCAGAGCTACGGAGTATCCTAGACAGGCCTGGCAGTTCGCAGTTACTGACTACCTCAGGAAGCTGAAGAGTAAGGGTACTTTATGTTGCTTTGAAAGCAGAAAGCCAAGTTTGTGTTATTTGCTTATCTGCACTTACAGTTTTGTCAGCGGTTTTGGTTCTGTTCAGGAAGCCCTCCCTATGTTCAGAATTCGCAAAACTGTCGAATGAGCTAAAATTTAGTATGGCTACCATACATTAACATAGGGTCGGGTAATGGGGGGTTTCTCCCCAGAAAATTTCGAGGGGGCTTGTACCTTGAACCAGAATTTTTGAGGGGCATGTACCATAAGGTTAAATTATCGGTAATACCAAGAGTATATTAATATAGCAAGAGTGTGAAGTTTAGCCCTTCCTAATGAAAATGGCCTGCGAGATGCTCGGCACATTAAAGCCGAAATCTCGGGGGGGTCCCCACTTACCATTGTTCAGCATGTATTTATAGGCATTTGAACTAAAACGCATCTTATTGGCTAATTTTCTACCTTATTTTCAGATTAATGTGTATAAGTGGACCCCTTCGAGACCACAGGGTAGCCTAAGCGCGTGTTTATATGCGATTGAACTGAAATGTGTTTGATTGGTTACTTAGCTACCGTAATCCTCATCAATGCATTTCAGTTCAACTGCATATAAACACACGCTTAACAACGCTAAGCGGGACCTCAGATCTCGGGGGAGGTCAACTTATACACATATATTTGACATAAGGCAGGGAATTAGCCAATGAGTTGCGTTCTAGTTCAAACGCATATAAACACATGCTGAACAATGGTAAGTGGGACCCCCCCAGAGATTTCGACCTTAACGTGCAAGGCAATTTCCATTTGGAATGGCTAAGCTGCCCACTCTCGGCATTATATACTCTTGGTAATACGAATATAAATTCACAATTTTTAAAGAATCTAAAGAAAGATTATCAAATTTTAGAAAAAATTTCAAAATTTTGATTGATTTTTAGAAAAAATTAAGAAATTTTAGTAAAAAATTCCGGCGAAGCCGGAAAGATTTTGGGATTCAGGTGCGAAAATATATTGTTTCCGGGAATTTCCGCTTACCCCTTGCCCAATTTTTTCTTATTCCTTCCCCCTGATGACGGTAGGGTTTGTACCTTGTCCGGGTTGGGGGACGGGGCTTGGACTCTCATACCCCGTGTTAACCTATGATGGTTATGGTTTCGGCCACTCGAAGTTCGACACTTGAAAACTACAAAACAACCTGAAAACAGGCTTAATAAGTAGGCTTAATCAATTTTTATGCCGAGTTACAAAATATAAAATTACTTGTAATACGAGGAAACCTTGCTTAAAACATAAATTTGCTTGATTAACTGTTAAATTGATAAACAGATTGAACTGTTAACGTCGATAAATTTCGATAAAATCACTAATGAATTCGTAGTGGAAAAATCTTTGAGTCTATTTTCAGTTTCTACGCCTGCTTTCCTTACAATAAGGTATAAGGTACGAATTGCTCCTTTAATGATTCTGCATTCAGCTAGAGTATTACGATAATACAACTCTTGTGCTGCAGTAAACCTTAATTTCTTTAATTAAATTGCTTTGGAAACATTGATTTCTAGTTTTTGCGTGATCTTTTTTGCATTTGATGGCTTCTATTACTTTATTTTGCAGATGGCCTGCGAGTATGAAATCCGAAATGTTCTTGAAATAATCCCATGAATCATTGCCGTGATTGGAGTTATTGTCGGATGCGCCAGAATCAACCAGAAGCACATCTTCAACGGTTGGATTCAAACTTTCCTCGTGCTAATTGCAGTGTCTGCGGGCACGACATGCTTGGCTGGGGTGTGTCTTTGCTTTGAGCCGCTCAGCGCTGGTAAGCTTTACGCGGCATTAGCTTTCTGGGGCGTGGTTCTTGTAACAAATAGTTTAGAAGGATACACGTTGGCTTCACTATTAATTGTGCGACTATTCCATTTTCGCCAACCTTCTTTGTATGAGAAAGTTAGTTCAAATAACTTAATAATGAAGATTTTAGATGTTTGGAAATAGATGTAATCATCAGGGAGATCCAACTTCTGCTTCATGTCCAGACAGTATTTTACTTTTGTTTAATTGATTTGGGCTAAGTTTCTTTTGTTCAAACCATTCATGGTTGGGTTATCTTGAGCTAGTTTATGACCTTTAAAAGAAACGATATTCAAGCAAACGTTCTGCTCGCAGGTTACCAAACCGTATTTCATGAAAAACGTTTACTGAAACCAAGAGTACATAATAGATAAGAGTGTGACAGCTGGCAGGCTCTGTTGTCAGCAGCTGAGACATGCTCTGCACGCTAACGCCCCCCCGCAATTGCGTACCTAGTGGACCACCCCCGCAAATGAGTACCTAGTACGCAATTGCGTATGCTTACTTTTTCCAATAGGAAGGACCCCCCCCCGCAAATGTGACCTATCATTCGACCCCCCCCCCCGCTAAACAGTCCTATCATTTTTCGATTGACGAATGATAGGTCACATTTGCGGGGGGGGGGTCCTTCCTATTGGAAAAACTGAGCATACGCAATTGCGTACTAGGTACTCATTTGCGGGGGGATCCACTAGGTACGCAATTGCGGGGGGTGGGCCGTTAGCGCGCAGAGCATGGCTCAGCTGCTGATAACATAGAGTGTGACGCTTGTCACACTCTTATGTATTATGTACTCTTGCTGAAACTTTATGAATACATGAATACATTGTATTTGGTAAATATTTTTTATAGGCTTGTCTGAAAAAGGTGGTTGCTGTGGTGGTGGTGGTGGAAGGCGTACTGGTAGCCTTGTACGCTTTGCCAAGCGTGGCACAGTTCAGTGTGAAGTGTGGAATTCAAAGCTACGATCGCAGTGGCTATGTTATGTCCGCAATGAACGAAACGGTGGATGACACAATTTGTCAACTTTCATATAACGAGGCTTTCAACAACAGACATTTCTTCAGATATCACATGTCAATGGCTCCCATATTCGGATGTCTTCCCAGTGCACTAATAACAGTTGCTTGGTTCATCTTGTTAGTTTGGGAGATAATTGATAAAGCGAAGGGATATAAAGTGTCGGGTGAAATGACACAACTTTTAGCAAAACCCGTAGCTAAAACCTTGAGCGAGGGTGCTATAAGTATTGTTGTTCTTGTATTTAGTCTCATTTACGTAATTTCTTTGTGGATTATCTGTGTGCTTGAAAAAACACAGACAATCGATGTTTACCTTCCGAGTGGTAATGAAGTTTTAATAATCGGCACTCTAGTTTGTAGCACGCTAACAGCTACTGTCATAGTTTGTTTTAACGTTGTCGAACACATTTATTTGAAGATGAATTAATTTTAAGAAAACAGTTACTGTGCAAATTGATATTTGGTTGGAATGTCTACTGTAGCAGCTTCATAATAAGATAATCAGCATATTTGTTTGCCTTGGGTTTTGTCAATTAAATATTTAGGGCATTTGCATTTGCATGTAGTCCATTTCAGTAGTCGGGTACCCGACGGGTACCTGGGTACCCGAAAATTTTTGGGTACCAGGGTCCTGCTTTGGGTGCCCGATATCCCGTTAAGACCGAAAAAAACCGGATGAAACTGGATCAAGCAGAGCGAAAATTTTGGATGAGAAAATTTTTAACCACCGAAAAAATTTTTCAGGCTAGTATAAAATTTATTATTATAAAAAAGATACTACAACTGAAAAACGAAGTAATATGAGGAAGAGGACTTAGTCCTTGTATTCTTAAAATATTTTGTTTTCTATTTTTAGTTTGATTTTAAAATATTAAATTTACTTTGCTCTAACGATTTTAGCCTTAATTACATTCCTGTTGAAGCAATGATAGGTATGTGAAAGTCGATGAATTAAAATTTTAAATTCACAGGATACAAACAAAAATGCTCGCATCAAATTAGTGATATTTGCCACAGCTCTGCGTTGTTCTCTAAACGAACGTCCTGTAACAGTACCAATTACCATTAGATGGTGTCAATAGCGAGTGATATGATCTTGAAAGTTTAATGATTCTTATTTAATGCCACATGGTCAAACCCTCTTCACTAATGCCCATGGCTCATAACGCTTCAGTTTTTGTCAACTTTAACTGTTTCTAAACTGAGTTCAGAAACTGAAAACGCTCCCAGATTGTTTTTCTACATTCAGTTGATCAAATGTCGAGCATACGAGCAAACATTTGGATAATTCTTTGGTATGAGCACCCTTTTACTGACTGGGAAAATTTAACCAAGTAGCAGAGAGGGATGGCTCCTAGGACCTAGTTTGGACAAGGTGGGATCGTAACAACATTGAATGAATTTATTGCTTTAATAAATGTTTAGTCAAAGTTCAATGAATATTCTGACGGAGTTGCTCCTCTCATCAGTTTTAAGTTTAGCAAAGTTAGGTACAACAAAAGCAAATTGGAAAGAAGTTACTGTTTTCAGGTACATTTATAAAATTAATCTAAATGGAAAATGTAAGTAATCCTAAAAGAGAAGTCAATTTCGTTCTTAACATATAAATTCATATCTATTTTCTGGCACTGAGTGAGTTTAAAATTTTACATTTGTTACGAGTAAAGTGTAGTGTTTGATTACAAAAATTTAGTTTTTAATCCAAACCATTTTATTTTTATGTGGTTTCATTGAGAAATAAAAGTTATGTTCCAGAACTACGAAAAAATTACTACTTATGTAGTGCGTCTATCAAATTGCAGCTTTTGCTTGTTTGCCACGTTTTGTGCTGTTGCAATTTTCAGAGACAAGCACTTGAAGTTAGCAAATTTTGTTATCAGATTTGCTCTTATAATCTAAAAGCTTTCTACAATTTGTTTACATATAAAGGTTAAAGGAAGCGGACAGCACAACAATTAGTACAAAACTTTTTTAAAATACCTTAAGAACGAAATCAATCCAATCTAAGCTCAATATAAATAAAGACTGCTGAAAACAGTTTAATTTCAAAATGCCCACCTCCGAAAATGGGGTTAAAAATTTCTCGGCTACCCGAAAGTGCTCGGGTACCCGGGTACCAGGGTAGTGTGGCAATTACCCGACATAGGGCCTCGGGTAGTACCGGGTACCTGGGTCCAAATTTTTGGACCCGTGCCCATGTGCCTGAATTGAGCTGTTGCCATGTGAGAGCTGTATAAACTTGGCAAACCCTGAGCTCTTGCTATTCCGAATGGTCCTGTAGACAGAGGAAGCCGCCACTGCTGCTAAAGGCTCAGCAGCCCCGCCATCGAATTCGAAAGTACAAGTGTTCTTAACAAAAATGAATTTTCGATTTATACAGCTTGGTGCCAAAGAGGAAATTTTTCAAGAATCTGATGCCTTTAGAACTAGGATTTAAATCAGGATTTCTATCAAAAAAGTGCTGGCTTTCATTCTCTCAGAACATTGCGAAGGAAACTGCGAGTTGGGACTGCCAAGATTCCACTTCTCCAAGGCGTTCCATTCTTTTTGTTAGAGTTGAGGATTTTCTTGCGCAAGTTACGGATTCCTCATCTGTAGCACCGTACCTCTCTAATTCTACTTCAGCAGTCTCACAGCAGAAAGCAAGAAGAAAAGCATTAATGGCAACAGGCAACTTAGCTGTTCTTAGAAAATCCTTTTTAAGCACTTATTGTATGATTCAACTGTTGCAGTACCAAGTCTTCTATCTCCAGTTTCATATTTTCTGAGAAAAGCAGCTGTGACCATTGAAAAGTGCTCCCATATAATGTTCATAAGAGTGCTAGGGATTTTCGATACATGGTATGGATTGGGTGTTCCGTATTCTTGGCTCGATCTTACAGCTGCCTGGATGCCATTTACGATTGCAGTGGCGAAACGCATTCTCTTCAACCTCCTCGATTGTGTCTTCATCGCCTTCATCTTCATCGCCCTATTCTTCATCCAAACTTTGCACGGCTACGACTTCAGATTTAATGTGTTCAGCGCAGCAACTTAGCATTCTGTCAACAGCATCAGACTCCCCAAACAAGGTCTCTGACAACGCCGTCGTGCAGATGTTCCTGAATAATAATTCAGCTTCTTTTAAACCCGTTGTCGTTATCATTTCTGCGCCACCATAACAGTAACATTTTCAAACTCGCTTTGGTTTTTCTTTCAGGGAAGGCAATTTTCAGGGAAATGAGATGCAACAGATGAGCACAGTCGTTGCGAAATGCGAACCCAGGCTACTAGCAGCTCCAAATTGTGGCCATGCTGAATTTCCCACCGTACATCAAAATAAACATGAACAGTACGAGCCCAGTGACGCGTGAACAATAATGGAAACCAGATGTAATGATGCAATGAGGCGACGTGACGTTGTTCCTCTAAATATTCATAAATGTTGCGAAGTGAATTTATTTTGAGTATGAAATTAAGGTAAAAATGTTATTTTATAAGTGGATTGTAGCGCTTGAAATTTTCAGTGAAATTGTTCTAAGAATTAAAATTTTGGTCGAAATTTTGGTCAAATTGCTACCGTTCTTATGTTGAAATGATGTGTATACTGGTCTGCCAGCCAAGTCACTAGGTGGCACTGTATGTATGTCTCGTTTTGATGGAAATTTCTACACTTTTCTCTCTCTACAAGTGGGTCTTAAATCTATCGAATCAAATTCTACCAACACATGTCGAAACTAGTTTGTCTCTGCGTATGCGTCTCGCTATTTCATCTTAGGTTTGTTTTTCATTGTGTGCGGTCGGTATGTGGAATTGCTTGGAGCGCGTACACGTATATTTTTATTGAGTCTTTTTGAAAGGTAGTGTCTATTCTTTCTTACCCAATTTCGTTTAAGCTCCAGGGTGACCCTGTTGAGCCTTCTCTTTCATATCCAAAAATTTATGGAAATTTCAAGCCTAGTTGTTATGACTATTCTGCTTGTGGCAATGACGGTCTAGGTATATCTAAGGGCTTTATTGTTTGAGGGTTCGTTCATTAGGTTTAGAAAGTTAATGTTTTGTAAAATTTTGGTTTTGTAAAAATTTATTGGCTTCGAACATTCTATTTTGTATTAGAAAGTTCTTTGGAAAGTCTATCACTATTATTTTAATTTTATGTATCATTATCTGCTCTTTTTGTACGCTTTTTGGGGGTCTCCCACTTTGTCCAGCACATCTTCACTATATTAAATGTGGTCTATTTTGGGACCATTTTAGGGCGTCATTTTAGTTATTTGTAGGTGTATTCGGTAGGTAACGTTTTTCTAAGCTTTATTTGGATAGGTAATTAGTTATTTCAAGTGTGTAATTTTCAGCAAACTTCGGGATAGTTTCTTTAATCCTGAGTTTTTGCTCTTCATTGGCGGTTTAACTCCGTTCGGTAGAATTCACTTAGGTTCTTTGGCCCGGTTCGCATAGGTCGACTGGAACTACATCTCTTCCGTCGACTGGAATTCAGTTTCCGTAAACTCGTAAAGTTTGGTTATTCAGTACACTGCCAACTTTACACAAAATATTGAAACATTCCAAGCAACAGCCAGTGGTATTGCAAATGGCATCAACTATTTATACAACGCACTGCACTTGCACTGTGTAAAAACTGTGCGTAAATCAGGCAATGCACAGTCCCAGCGTGATTATAAACTCATTTATCACTCTGACTGCGTGCTGGGAGGCTGAAACTTAAGTGACTTAAAGCACGCCGTTTCCTGTTTCAGCAGGGTGCACAGCAGACTTCCACCTAGACACCTCTACTGTGCACCAAAATGCCATGACATCTTGCCATGGCCAGCAATAACATTGCTGCCTATTTAAATTGAAATGTGTTCAAACTTATCTGTATATATAGCTGTAACATGGGTACGGTTTCGTCAACTAAGGATGGATTTCATCGGTGTATAAGCACTCTACAACACACCTTCGCGTTGTTCACTAATTTCTACTGCGTACATCGTATGGGAAGCCCTCTTGCATGACACTCGAGGCGCCTCCTCCCACGCTCGGAGTTTCCCGCATGGCGTGCACGCCGATATATCATGTGGCATGGATTTGAACCTTAAGAACTTAAACCGTCAAGATATGCAACAATCTTCCTTAACGTACCAAAAATTACTTAAAAATTAAACTAAATGGCTATATGCATATATTCAGATTGCAGAAAGAGGTTTTGGGAATTTTTGCTTCTCGTTGAGAAGGTCTGCCATTTGTACCGGTTGTGGAAATCTCTGCCCCACTCAAATAAACCCGTTGCCCTGTGTCCATATGGCTCTATGCTTACCTGATTGTACCTCAGCAGAAGGCGGAAGAGCATTGTCTGGCTGATATTTGTGGCGGCTAATAGTTCCACAGAAAAAGTATGTTTCCAGCATTGTTTGGATAGAAAACGTCAAAGGCGAATGAGCAAAAGCATGAATGCACGGATCACACTAGTGCACAAGCATAACCACTGGCAAAAGTACAAGAACAAGCACAAGTTCAAGCACAGGCACAAGACGGAAACGTTCACACTGATTCACAAGGATAGCGAATAAAATTTAAAATTTAACCTTGCTACGCCTTCTGTTCAAATGTGACATAATTTTGATTGGCTGCTGACGTTGTACTTGTGCAAAAAGCTAAACTGAATTCAAATCTGCGTTGTGCTTGTGCCTGTGCTTGTTCGTGCTTGTGCCTGTGCTTGTTCTTATGCTTGTGCGAGTTTTGAATAGTGTGAACCGGTTGTGCTTTTTCTTGTGCCTGTGCTTGTGTGCTAGTGTGAACCGGGACTAAATGAAAACCTTTCAGAACAGTGACAATACTGGGACGCAATGTTTTATGTAATGGGGCCGAACACACGGTTAACAAACATTATTTACATTTATACGTTTTATCGAAATAGTAAAAAGGTAAATAAAAACAGTAAATCATGTTGATCAACAGTAAACAGTAAATCAAATCATCATTCTCTTAAGTTTTCGCATAAATAGCAAACTTAGAAGCTCTTAGCTCTATGAGCCCTTTGTGAAACGCCCCACAGGATTAAATAAGTTGAAGAACAGTGTCCATGGTGAGGATCGAACCCAAAATTAACCTAAATCATTCAGCTACCCTAGTAACCAAAACTAATTTTTACGCTAATTTCAACTTCTCGGTGTTCATATAAATCACTTATTTACAATTCTCCGTTGGTATCATGTGGTCTAAAGATTTCTCTCCTTTTTCCTCCCTACCTGTAGGCAATATTCTACAATAGTTTTTTCTTCAAAGCCGTGAACCTTTCTTCAGATCAAAAACCACTTCAACCGTAAACCCTATTAACACAGGCCTCAGTACCATAAACTAATTATCGAATTAGGGGGGGGGGGGCCCCCCATTTCACGGTAAAAAATCGGAAAATCCGGTTTTTCCTTCACCCCCCCCAAAATTTCCCCTCCTGCACATGTCTGCTCAGTACCATAAACTAATTATCGAATTACCTGCAAATCCACTATTTCCAGAATTTGCTAATGACGTCGCCACCTCAGTGCGGTAAGGACACGTTATGAACGCCAAATTCTAAAATTTAGCATCAGGAGAAACACAAAAATGCCCAAACAGAGTCCACATTGGGGATAGCTTATTTGAGTAATCGGGCTGGAGATTGCGTGTGAACAAAAAGATCTGGTCAAATTAAATTTTTTTGGCAATGGAATACTTTCGACAAACATACAATGCTAGTTTTCATGCACCATTAAAATACTAAAGTGTTCTCTGAAGTTGAGAAGACGCATATATGGAGGAATCTTGATTCTGACAGAACCCTGTCTTAGCATTAGTCAGCAATTTGAACCCTGGGTGAAGAACTTGTTTATCAAAGTACAAAACCAGGGTAATGAGAATAGTCAAGTTTGTTCGAAATTGCAACAACAGTAATATTGACAATGTAGCCTGTTTCCAGAGCAGACGAAAGAACGAACGAAACTAAGATTGTCAGTACAGCACCCCCGACCCGAAAAATTCGGCCCTGAGGTGGGGATCGAACCCACAACCTTTGGCGATCTAGGCCAACGCTCTACCGATTGAGCCACCCATGCACAATCGAACCAAGCTTAAGCATGAATTCGTTCCCAAACTGTAGTGACATGTTAGAAGGCGTTTTCGCAAGTTTCAGAGTTTCGACATGGGGAAAAGTCAGCACGAAGTATTTGTGAATAATTTTGAATTAAGTTTACAATAGTAGCCCCAATTTTTAAAAATTGACTTGTTTCCATCCTTCTGTTGCTATGTGCACTTCCGTTTTCGTTCCAAATTAAGGTACGTTAGATCGTATTTTGCTGAACTTGGCTCTATTACCATGCAGAGTTCACAAATAGAAGGTCATCCAACATTCAGCTACATTTCAACAGAATCTTTATTTGGAGACTCTCCAAGATTGCCAAGACGTTAGCTGAGGACAGTTATTACAAACACCTGTTTTATCCAGTAAATCCGTAGAAACACCGCCAATCGAATCTATACTCGTCAAAATTTGAATCTATAACCGTCAAAATAAATCTATACGGTCTAAAAGTTTGGCATAAACTGTTTTATGTGTAAAATGTTGTAGGTTAACTGGCTTCTGCTAAGCAGCAAATACGAAAGCTTTCACTTATTCTGACATTTAATTTCTTACTGAAATTAATTAATTTTGAAATTTATCTTCCGAAAACAGAAATGATGTATAGAAAACCAGAATTTTCATACATTTCATCGTTAAACTGTGAAATTGTGGAGTGTAGGCAGAGGCTGACAGCCCTTATTCGTTGGACTAAACGTGGAAGGTTAGAATACACACTATTTTCTGTGTTACAAAGCTGGAGGGGCTGAATTTAGTTGTAACATGGTTCTGTATAATTGACCATGTTAAAATACAACCGCTCGCGTACAAGTAATTGCACGCTACTGTGTGCGCTAGAAGTATACTTTATAGCACGGCTCTGCGTGCATCGCACGCCGTACGGGAAGCTCCGAGTGTGTGGCACTAGTGCCACGCACGAGGGCTGCCCGTACGACGCTGCTTAAATCTCTGAATGGAAGCAATGTCGTGTTGTAAAGTACTTATACAACGAAACAAGCTGCAAATGAAGCTTTACACTAAACTAATGAACTTGATCCTCTGATGCTTCAGCCGAGAACATAAGTACAAGCAATTTTGAAGACCATCTGGCAGTAAATTTGCCGCGGCTGCGAAGCCTTTTTTGGTGTGTAGCTGAGCTGTCTAGGTTGGAGTTCACTGCATGGCGCAGCAAATTATAGGTACAGGCCTCCCAGCACGCATCGTGCGGATAAATATAACTTATCCGCACGGTGCACGCTACAAAAGAGAAAAAACAGCTCTCTGTAGCGTGCACTCAACTAATTTCTACTGCGTACGTCGTATGGGAAGCCCTCGTGCGTGGCACTCGTGCGCTTCGCGCACTCGTGCCCCACACTCGGAGCTTCCCACACGGCGTGCGTATAAATCAGTGAATGCACGCTAAGGTGTGCTATAAAGTATACTTATTACACACTGTATTCAGTACACAAAGCTTTTTACAAACAGGAAAGACTGGTGCACTATTGTGCCATGCTGGAGAATACAGCGAGGCTGCTGTCAGTAAGTAAAACTGACTGCACTTATCAAGAAGTTTTACACTTTCTAAGACGATATTCCGATAACATTAACATAAATTCCATTCAATCTTCATTTGCATTTATTGGCTTCTAATAGTTTTATTTTGCAGATGGACTGTCGGTATGGAATTAGAGACCTTGTTGAGATAATTCCTGGCATCATTGCCATTGCCGGGGTAATTGTTGGATTTTCTAAGTTCAATCGGAAGCATACCTTTAACAACTGGATGCAAACGGTCCTTGTTTTGCTGGCAATATCCTCCAGCTCAATGTTTATGCGAGGGCTGTCTCTGTGCTTTGAAACATCTAGCCCATGGCCTCTGTACTTAAGGCTAGTTTTCTGGGCTGTGGCAATGGTGGCAAACAATTTGCTTGCCTACGCGGTGCTTTTTCTGCTGATTGTGCGGATTTTCCGTTTCAGCAATGCAACTCTGTATGAAAAGGTTAGCTTGCATTTCAGGAAAAAGGATATGCGTTTGACATTAAAACGAGGTGCAAATTGTTTGTCGTATACCAGGGATTCTCTATTGTGAGCCAAAGTTCACAACTATAACGTTTAAAATTGAAACGTGGTGCAAATTGTACTTTACCAAGGATTCTCTATTGCAAACCAGAATTCACAACTATCATACACATTGGTACATTCGTGACTACTGAAAGTTGTTTAGTCGACTTAAGGTGGTAGCACCCTTATCGGGGGGAGTGAAAGATACTACGTATCTAAAAACTAATCAATAGGGGCCGTGGATGGTGTCTTATCATGTACAGCATCAAATGAGGGGCCGGGTGGTGTCACAAAAGATGATAATTTGTTGGGTTCATTCAATTCATTCTCTTTTCATTCTGTTTCATTCTTCATTCTCTATGAATTCATTTGAAATTTAACATGCAAGCTTCATTAATACATGCACTCAGGCCGTGTTTTTAGTTTTTTTATAAAAATGAATTTTCCGATTTGAGCTTATTTTGAAATCATGTAAAATCTTTATCTAGCCTACTATTGTGTTTTCTGACAGTGAGAAGCAGTGACGAGAAAATCAAAAACAAGGCTTTGTGTCCCTGCTCGCTTTGGTTTCGGGAATTTGCAATGCTTTCAATCAGTTACATAGTATTTTCTGTCAAAAATACACATAGTAACACAATGACAACCACTAAAACCCAATTGTTTTCATTTTTGGATAAACTGTTTTACTTTACATTGCATCTTCAAACGGTCAGCGTAAATCAGCCACGTTTAAAATCATCTGTAACTTTTGTTAGAAATCTCTGACAACAAAAGTTTGTTCAAAGATAGCCTGCCAACCAAACTTTGTTCACCTTAGTTTTTCTCAAGAATGCTCCTTCCATAAAGTCACGGTAGTGGTCCATTACGTAGAAAGTCATGGTAGTGGTCCTGCCACTTTAAACACAGGTTCAATACAAACTTTTATGCAAAAAAATTAAATCCATCGAAAGGATTTCACTCCAATTGTGCTCACAGATAGGCTCTAGAATACCGCATCATCTACTACAATGGTAGCTCATTTCCTCCAGGAATGCAAACGTTAGACGTAGTCATAGGTTTCAGTTTTTATTTAAAATGATCCAAAGTCAAAGTCAAAATTAGTTACAAACATAACGCATCTCTTTTTGTACAGCCTAATCACCCCAAACGGTATTCCTTTAGGGATAGCACAAGTTTACACTCTTCAATGGAAGGGGAAATGTTGCCAGTGAATAACTTGCCATCATCAATTAACAAAGGTGTTCTACATGGCTGTCAGAACGTTCGTTGCATCCACTATAAAAGGGTTGCTGTAATGGCGCCACCTAACAGGGGCCACCCCATAACAGGCACAGTAAATTGCCGAGCAATAGCAATTTAAAATAGTGCTAGAGCTCTGTACTTGACATGTTCCTCCACATGTACCGCAGAACGAAACCACTGCGCTCAGCGCTGTCGGAAACTCGTATATAGATCCTTTGCTGCTCAAGACAATATCTTAACCGTGACGACGACGTTATTCAAAACTCAAAACTTTCCAGATTGTCAAAGACAAAGCAAATTAACAAAAAAGGGCCAAGTTTATGTCGACAGAAACAATTAACCTGTACGACTGTACAGCTGTGACATTACAGTAATATTATTGTCCCCTGTAATCGCATATACGGATTGCCTTGTTATGCCCGACTAACCTCATAGTGGTACTCATCAGGGGCTTACAACCAGATTGTGTGTTTTTGAAATTGACCACCTGTTTTGAATAAAGAAATGTCATTTCGTCCCCTGGCGATCAACTCCAACCACACGTGATGTTAAATACTCGCACACGCTTTCCAAAGAGTTAGTGTAAAACAGTAACTGTCCCCAAACGCCAAAAACCGACTAGTCTTCATAAGGTTCCGTCATCCACTATGATTCAAGGGATCTCCTTCAAATGAAAGATTTTCATAGTACGTACATACACATAGTCACTGCCCTAATAACTATCATTTATCAATGAATAACTAACATAAAAATGAAGTGATAACATGCCATCCGGACAAATAACCGGATACAACCGGATAAATTGGACAAAATGTGTCATTTCTAGAACGTCACAAATATGATCAATGTTTGAATCAGTCGATAAGTTTTACAAATTTTCGAAGCTTTTCTTCTTGGCACAAAGAAATGTTTCTTAGACATTTCAAGTTATCCGTCCAAATGGCTTAGTCTGAACTATCCTCTGAACGAAAGTAGACTTAACCTGCACAAGTATTTGCCGTGCCAGGTTTTTTCAACTATTGTTTACATTTATTCTTTAGGCTTGCCAGAAACGTGTGGTCATTGTTGTTATGCTGGCGTGCGGTTTCATAACAATGGTCTACTGTTTGCCAAGCATGGCAGAATTCTCTGTTACATGTAATAAGCCAACTCTCTTCTTTCATGACGACGATATGACTGCAGTGAAACCTACGGTGACTGAAACAGGATGCAGTCTAACTTTGAATAAGCAGCATTTCAACGAGCATATGTCTAATTATCGCTTCTCCTTGGTTGTATTATTTTTATTCATTCCTAGTGCCCTAATCACAGTAGTTTGGATTACAATGTTAATAGGGGAGATCACTGCAAAGGTTAAAGGGCACCAAGCCTTAAGCGAAACAACTAAACTCCTGTCAAAAGCTGAAACAAACACCTTAACGGAATACGTAGTTAGTATTGTAACACTCTTGTTTTCATTGTTTTTTCTAGTTTTCTTATGGTGCATTTCAGTGGTGTTCATAATGTTTTCACTGCAAATGTTTCACGTTTCGGATTTAATCCGTCATCAGACTATCATTACTATAGTATCAAAAACACTAACCGTTATTGTAATCACAGCTCATAACATAGCTGAGCATTTGAACGTAAAAAGTAATTAACGTAACGTAATGTAATGTAAGAAAGCTATTTCAAATAAATAACATGAAAGACAAGGTTTGCTTCTGGATGCAGTTTAATTGCCTGATTCTCTTATTTTCAATATCCATATTGCTATGTCATATTCACTGTG
>JASAND010027049.1:0-17234 GCA_030248195.1 Trissonchulus latispiculum
CTTAGAAAAGGGGATGGGCTGGCTCCTAGTGAAGCAAATTTTAACAGGATTTTAAATTGTGTCGACTTAGATTTTGGAACTAGAAAATGATATTTACTCCGATAACTCTTGCTGCTGTTGATGCTATAGGCAGAGTGAATGAGAACAACTGTTATGATTAGGAATTTTCACAGGCCCCCCCCACTGCGAAACCGACCCGCCCCCTCGAAATTCTGCTTTCCGAAATTGCCTCCTCTCGGGATCTTGTTGTTTGTACAAAGTTAAGTCAATCTTGAGACTCTGTGCGTTTTCGCTTTGTTCTTTGTGTTGCTTTTGTGTCGTAACGACCGAATAGACAAACTTGAAGGAAATTTACCACTATTGTGTACAAATTCCTCAGCTGGCGCTAGAAAACACTGCTACTTGTCACTCAAAATTCAAATTTAAGTATTGCTTTGGGAATTTCATAAGCTGAGTCAAATTGACTCAGCGGTTAATTACCAGAACTGTGAAACAGTGGCAGTTTTTATCTTCGTCGTCGTTGATATGTAGCTATGCTTGCCTCTACCACGTGAACATGCATGCTAACAAAATCTTACTTTTACTTATAGTCACGTGCTTACTCGTGCAAACATAAATTACTAATCTTAATATCGACAAAACTAATTTGCATATCGCAAAGCGTCTAGGCACGCTAGACATAAGCGGACATCAACAAAACTGCTGGATTAGGGATTTTCTCATAATTAACTTTGCAGTTGATCAAATTTCTTCTGGGTAATCATTGTTGGAGAGGCGGGCGGGGACGAAACAGAAATACGTGAAGGGCCAAACGAAAATTTCTGAAATCATGGCTTACCCTACGCTTCCTACAAATTTTCTATGTCTTTTTAAATTATATCTTTGAAAACTTTTGGAATGAAGCGAAAAATCTCTGAAAGTTTGCTTATGGCATTAGAAAAGTTTACCAACGATTTTGCTAAAAGGTTGCATACGAAGTTTCCTTCTTGTTCCTTTCAGGGGAACATCTTCCTTCATGTTCCTTTCAGGGGAACATCGAACATCTTGAAAAAAGAAAATTTGCTCTAAGATAGAAAAGAACAAACCCTTGACGTATGTTGATTAACGAAATCGAGAAAATACACATAAATACAGTGTCATTTCTTTAATATTCAAGACTGGTTCATTTTTTCTATTTTCTCTACGTCTATGTTTTCTTGTTTCAGAACCTCCTGGGTAAAATTGTGCTTATGGCGCAGCCCACCTAAAGTGTGTAGCACTGAGTTCTCGTTTCATTATCAGAAAACGGCAGAAGTTATATATGTATTGTTTCATTCCTTCGCTAAAGTTATTACTTTGCTAAAGTTTGTCCCGAAAATGTAGGGCGCGAATTGTTTGCTTATTCAGCGGTACATTTTGCAGCAGGTGTGTGTATTTGTATTTTCGATATTTTCTCAAACTCAAAAATGTTATTTTATTAGTTTTTTGAAATTTAAAACTGAGTGACCAGCTTAAGATTGTTCCTGTTCTCCAAACAACAACAACTAAAGTAATCTTCTCCTTTTAACAATATCTATTTGCGTGCTCCGATCACGTGTAAATCACGAGACAAAATCAAAATAGTTCTTAGGTTCAAGATACATATGCAGAGAATATGAATAGAGACGTTGAACAATGGAACCTAATTTGCATATTTGAAACTAAGAAGGCTACAAATTGAATATTGTGAATTGTCTTGGATAGGGGTTTTCTCATACGTACAATTGTGAACAGAAGACCAAATAGATTGTTTGATACCAGAAGACCAAATAGATAGTGTTTTGTAGCTAGAGTTTTCTTTTTCAAACCAAAAATTTTCTGTTGTCCTCGTTTGGAATTTAAAGTTGAATGACCAGCTGAACATTGTTCCTGTTGTCCAATCCTCCACAACTAAACTACTGACTAAATAACTGTGGTTAACTTCATTGATGTAAACGAGAAGCACGTGACTATCACGTGTCAAATGAGATTATATACATATGCATGCTTACACTAACGTAAAAACGATCAGAGAAAACGGGCGAATTAATTTGCATATTTTGATACTTCTGCCACAGAGTGAAACGAAAGTCTCCCCCTTTTTAGACTGGTCAGGTGTTTTCTCATAAGTTATTTTGTGGAATCAAATAAAATAAAAAATAAAACTGTGTTTCGTGCTTACACTAAATGTACAATCTAGCAGAGAAAACGGGCGAGCTAATATGCATATTTTGATGCTTCCTGCACAAACTGAAACGAACGTCTCCCCCTGTGTAGGACTGGCCTGGGAGTTTTCTCATAAGTTATTTTGTGAAATCAAATGAAATAGAAAATAAAACTAGGTTTGTTTTTGTTTTCATCACTTTGTTCTTGTTTTTAGCGTTTCCAGGAATAAACTTCTTTTTATTTTTCACGGTCTGAGGCAATTTCTTACTATAAAATTGGCAGTTTGAAAACTTATAGCGGAACCCCGCGGGACGATTACTGCAAGTAACAACAAAGTTTTGGTCAAAATTTTCTACTTTGGAACTTTCAACTTCAACAAGTTAGATCCGTTTGTTTTTAGCGTGTAAATTACGCTTGGGGAAGCAGTTTTAGACTAACTCACAAACTGAACGATCTGGGAATTTTCAGCCGGTGAAGTTTGGCTTTTCTGAGAGTAGTATATGTGTTAATGTACCTGAGAACATCTTGAAAAATGGAAATTTTCTTTGAGATAGAAAAGGAATTCCCTGCCCAAAATTATCGGAGTGCAAAAGTCATGAAGTCAGCAAGTCATGTCGTCTGAGTCAAGGTAAAGGAACAAGGAAACTGTACTCGCAATCAGTAAGAAAAACAAAGGAACGCCAGTTACTATATTAAAAAATTAAAAAGACTAATAGAAAATAGCCTTGTTTGCATTTGCTGACGTAGTTCGTTCATGTTTCTGTTTCAATATTCAAATTTATTATGAAAATGGATTGTTCTTTTTCAGTGAAAGCGAAACTGACAGCGGAACGGATCTGAAGAACTTCATAGTCTCTGACAACAGCAGTGACGATAGTCGCCCATCACGGAAGAACAAACGGAGAGGGGGGGGAAACAGGATCGTGGAAACCCTGCTGGTTATTGGTAATAAAATTTGTTCTTAAAAAATAAAAATTTTACAGATATTTCACGTCACGTACTTTAATCATATGTTTTGAGTTAACGAGTTGGATGTATAAAAGGCTATTTTGGAACTAGATTCGCTGTCAGTAATCCGTACACACACTACAACTATATGTAAACTAATTTACATATTCAATCTTTTCCGTATTAAGCGAGAAATGAAAATTCTGTCACATATTGTAACTGGAAAAGGGGTTTTCTCAAAAATAATTTAGTGAAATAAGCTTGTACTATACTTATACTACGTTTTGCCGTTTAGCCGTTCTATTTTCAGTGCATCCTTGGGAACTGCTTGAAAGAAAGAAAAAAGAATTCGTCCCAGAAAAATAACTTTGTTATTCGTTTTGTTATTTTATGGGTTATTATCGCTTGAAGTGAGATCTGCTTGTTTAGTTTAAAATTTACTATGTTGTAGAAGTAAAACTATGTGGAGAATTGTGTTTTAAAATGCGATAGATGTAAGTCAACTTTACTTTAAACCAACAAAATTCGCTCACGCACTGATAACATAGAGCTTGTCTAGTGGTTTACTCTTTGCAAATCGCTTCTCAATCTGTGATTTTCAGACTGACAGAAACAAAAAATCAAGCCTTCTAATATTTCCACTTTTGTAAATATTCTTCACTATATTTTATATAGATGATACTTATCATTATAGTTCCGTCAATACAATTCTTTTATAAATTACTAATCATATGTCTTCCATTCAAAGGTTTTTTCCATATAATACATATCCTGGAAATGCATACGTATTCTATCGTGCATATAGACACTTACAATGCAATACCTAATTTGCATATTCTGTACTGTTGACGTAAAAGTCAAATGAAAGTGTTTATGCACTTAGCCATAGGCTAAAGGGATTTTCTCATAAATTATTTGGAAGAAAAATAGGAGATTAAAATTAAAAGTCTTTTTGACATATACGAAGTATTCACCCGTAAAAGTTTGGCTTTAAATTAGTTCCTAAATAAGGAACAGTGAAAAATGTACCTTAAAAAACTTCCTGTAGCTAATTTATTTACACGATTTAAACCGTGTAAAAATTGTCGGAGCGGTCCGTTTAGATGTCTGCTTGTTTGAATTTTTCACTTAGCTATCAGTGCTGTTAGAGCACACAAAGAACTTCTATGGAAGCAGCTTTTACGTATCCATCTTACCATTTGAAAAATTAAGATAATGGCAATATGAATCAAAGGTACATATCATAACCTCTACAGTCCGTTTTTAACAACTGACAAGATGAATCGAAGAATGAGACAAACATAAGTTATCTCCCCCGCTCCCTGTCAACTTCTCAAAAACTTAACTAATACATCTCCTCTTCTTCAAAAGTAGGGCTAATACATCATCAACCATAACAACCTAAACGTAAGAACAACAGGTACACTTTTCTATAGAGATCAGGATCACGCTATACTTATAGTGCAGCTGAAATAATACATGTCCTGTTTCAACTTGACAACGTTTTCATCAAAACAAGACAGGCATACTATAGATACATGTCCAGTCCGAAGCCTGACATTTTCATAAAAAAGGAGTCCACTGGAAAACAGTGAACAGAGGAAAACAGTATAAAAGGGTGTACAGGCTTGTCTATACAGCCAATGTAAATGCCTACAGGCAATCTCGATTTGTACAGGCGTGTGAACGTCTGCATGCCAAATAATGAAAACCAGTTGATTTTGGCTAACGTAGAACTTTTCGACTCACCTAAAAAGTTACTAGCTAGCTAAGCTACCTCAAACTTTTTGAAAAAAAAATTAACCGGAAGTAGGATTCGAACCCACACTTGCGACTTAAGAGTCCGCCCTTCTAACCACTCGGCCATTCCGGCTATGAAGACAAGGTACAAAAAGAGGCCTATGAATGAATGCTAAGTTTGGAAGTGCTGCGTGGGATCTTGTGCTTTATTTTCCCTCCTTGAGCATTTTTGTTAAGTTTTCGACGTAATTAGTTAATTATTTAGTCTTATTTTTGACAATTTAGCTTATTGCTTTGTTTCTTTCGCACCTACACAGCTTGAGCAATAATGCTGAGCCAACTGTAAATTAGTGCACAGGGCGCTTATGCAAATGAAGACAGGCTTGCCTGCTAGACAGGCATGCTATAGATACATGTCCTGTTCGAACCTGACAATCTATACATAAGAACAGGACAGGCATGCTATAAATACATGTCCTGTCCGAAGCCTGACATTTTTACAAAAAAGAAGCCCACTGGAAATCAGTGAACAGAGCGCTTATACAAATGAAAGGCTAGACTTCAAGACAGGCATGCTATAGATACATGTCCTGTACGAACCTGACAATCTATACATTAGAACAGAACAGGCATGCTATAGATACATGTCCTGTCTGAAGCCTGACATTTTTACTAAAAAGAAGCCCACTGGAAATCAGTGAACAGGGCGCTTTACAAATGAAAGGCTAGAGTTCAAGACAGAACAGGGGAAATAGTGTAAAAGGGTATACAGGCTTGTCTATACAGCAAATGTAGATGCCTACAGGCAGTCTCGATTAGTACAGGCGTGTGAAGATAGTTGTCTTGTCAGCTGTGATAAGCAAGTTCCATTAAATACACTGGAGGGGGTGACGCATGAATTGGGCGCCCCGAATCGTTGGACACTGCTTTCCCGAAGGTCCGCTCCAACACCTAGACAGGGTTACTGTACGGAACTGGCTTTTTGAGGAAATACAGAAAATGGGGAGTTTCCTGGTTCTGCCTTACTTATTCCTGATTAATGTAAATTAAACAACTACAACGGTTCAACGAATCTACAGCTTCTTCTTCTTCACAGGTGGGGATTCGGCTCTTAGGCCAGAGACACGGGAGAAACGCCTCCCGACTTAAAACTGATGACGGAAACGGTTGAATTCATGATGAGATCGAAATGGAGAAATAGTGTTTTAATCCTTTTTTTTCAGGTGAACAGATTTAGGCCTTTAGGTTTCTGGTTTAACCTCCCACTTTGACCAGGCGGTGCTACGCTCGCTGTCTCTGTCTTAAATCCGCTACTCGGCAATGCAAGCCGTCTATGTACCTTCCAAAATGACTGTTCCTGACTGACTGGTTAACTGACTGACTGTCTGATCCGGACTTCTGCGGTCCAACAACTGAGCTACTGAATACGACTATCTGAGAGACACAAGACTGATCCACGGGCAGTTCAGATTCGGATAGAGCAGCGTAGTTTCGTCTCCGCACCTGAATCAAATGGGTTAAACCCCATTAGTACAAGATTATGGTGCGGGAATCGAACCCAGCAACCATTACTCGTCCCTTTGCTTCCCAGGCCCAAAATGTGCATTTTGGGCCCCATTTGAACTTGTAACTTGAAGAATTGACTAAAAACCGTTGGTTATTACCTGTTTGACAATATTAACCGTTTCTGGTAACTTCCTGTCACCAATTGGGCCTTCCTGGCCTCTGCTAACTTGTATTATCAGAATTTAGTTAAACTTGCCGCAATTTCGGCTTGAACGGACTGATTCACAAGTTTTCCACCTTGGGCCCGGCTGGGCCTAACTGAACTGGTAATTACACGAAATGTTCTTGAGAAATGTACAAAAGCCGTGCTATTTGCGACCTGTATTCGGACTTCCTTTGCTTCTGTCCTTTCCTTGCACAGACCGGCCTTCTAGGGCCATTTTGGTGTAAATTGCGTTGATTCTGACCAAAATTTGCACAGTCTTTAGAGCAAACCATAATGTTGACTAATATTAACATTTTCGGCCTGTGTTTGGCCTGATTTTGATGGTTTGTCACGGGAAATGGGTTCATTTCCCGTGACCCAAAGATTACATCAAATATATGTACGAAACTGGACATTTTATAGTGCATTTCTGATATTGGAAGATGGTCATTTGCTAAATACTTATAATAATTATCTTAACTAATGCCTACCAACCTACTCATATTAATTAACTAAAGCCTACGTAATATTAATGTTAACTTGCGAACTAACTAAAGCCTATTTAATATTAATGTTAACTTGCGAACTAACTAGAGTTTTTAAGGTAAAATCCCTATTAATTATTTATTTGCAGGTTTGGGACTGAAATAACAAACTTTAAATAAAACCTACTGGCTGACTGTGAGTGGGTTTTTGCATGTAATTAGTTTTAATCAGTTTAAGCAAAAAGGCAAAAACTCACTCACTCACTGTCTCAGCAGCCATTCTACGCAGTCCCTACTTACCGACCTACCGACCTATCCGAACTGAATAGCTAACTACTTTCCTCGTAACTACCTAAGAAGCTCGGGGAACCGTACCGAACCGCTATTCGATCCGGCGCTGGCAACCCTGGCAGCCAGCCGAGTCATAGACGCGCAATCTACCACCCTTTCACTTGAGCTTGTTTAAATTTGAGCAAAACTGGCATATAAACCAGCGAAATTTTGATGAAAAACGAATTTAAGTAAAAGTTACATATTCTTGTAGAGCTTGGAAAACCGAACATTTTTTGTGCTTACAGCACCAAAAAATGTTAGTTAATTAGTGAGAAAAACATAATTAAAGTTTGGTCCTACATATGCATGATTAGCACATCTAATGTATTAATTAAAATACACACACGCAGGGTTGCTAAATTGCTTCCTTATATAGGCTGGCTTAAACTTGTTCTAATTATAGCCCGTGTAGCTCAAATGAATGAGCGCTGGATCTATTAATCCAGAGGACCTGAGTTCGAACCTCAGCACGGGCTTACTTCTTTTCTTTTAGTTTGGTTCATCTCTTTGCCTTTGACATGGGAGTTTATGTGATTACGGTAACGACCGTGAACCCATGCTAGTTTTAAACCAAGCCCATTGATACCCCTCTCTTAACTGAGCCTAACTATTTCCACTTATTAAAAACTACAATTAATTAATACAATAAAACTACAGACATTTTCCTACCTAGTACTCAATAAACTGCTAATCCGCTAATCGGATGTCTACCGTATAAAACCAAGTTCTTGGATTAATTTCGTGATAATTTAAACTGCTCCCTTCTGGACCTGATTTGGCTGATTCTGGATTCCGTGAATGCGGCCCATCCGTCCCCTAATCGCAGGGCAACCTACACGGATGACCGGAAATCCAGCAGGTTTGGCAGACCTAATTGGGGGTCCCCGTGACCCTAGACTGCCAAACCTGCCTAAATTGCCAAAATCACCTTTATTTCTTGTATACATTTCTACGAATTTCACTCCAAAATTAGCACTTTTGCAACAATTACACATTCAACTGACAAACATTACTGATTATAATTTATCCTAATTTTGGGTCCAAATTGCTACTCAATTTGGCCCACTTTCCTGCCTACTATCTGAGTAGTTTACTCATTCATTCTGGCAGTCCCAATACCCTTATCAGACAAAGGGGGTTTACATGGTATGCCCTCATGCACGCTCACAATCACACACCTTTGGATTCACGCGCAACTTACAAAAGAAGGCTAGCTCTGGAACCTCACACTCCATGAGGGGGTTTACCCAGGCAGCCGCTTACGTAAATTTGGGGGGTCTCATTCACACTACAAATTACAATATTGTTGACAAATACAATTATGCAAACATAATACTTCCTAACTACTCTTTAACAAGGCCTACCTACTTATAGTATGCATATTTTGCCCTAGCTCTGAAGTACATTTCGATTTGTACCTTCCAGCATTTTGTTTTAAACTTTGGAACTTTGATAACTTTGATAAAAAGAAAATTTTGTTGGATTTTAGAAACTTTGGTAATTTGAATTGAAAGCAGAACGAGTAATAATTGCTCAGGCAATTATTACTACAAACAAAACTACACAAACATATTTTCCGCTAAGGACAGCATCAGATTGATTAAGTTAACACGGGGAATTCGGCCATTCCCTTTAAAACAACTTGATAATTAATGATTAAAAATGGTTCAGATCCCTTTTTGGGTTCCTAATATTTTTGATGCCGACACAAGGTTACACTTCACAATCACAATACATAGTTACAGACAATAATATTACTTCAGTAGCGCCTCGTCTTGCGAATATGGCCGGCAATTCCTAATTGCCGGCTGTGGGGGAGACACGGTCCCTAAATTAACTCAACTCTAATATGAGGTCGTAACCAAGGGACCTCCTACCTCAACTCAGGGGTGGGTCCCCACTCAAAATCCCAATTCATTATTACAACCCCGAAAAATAGCAATACACATAAAAATATTTTGGGCATAAGCCCCTACAAAAATTAGGGCCATTCAGGCCGTGGCTTGGCTGACATTCTTTATTTTAATTAAAGGCCCGAAGGCCACGAAAAGTGAATTTTTAGGCCAAAGGGGCCTCCTAAAAAATCCCTAGAGTGCGTTCCTGGTGTAGTTCATGGCCGAGCATAGTGCGCTCATATGGCCCTCAGTGTGTGGTGTTCGTCGTATAAGCTCAAATCTTCTCCTCTGACCCGTGCGGTAGTCAGAGGAGGGCCCTAACTCGAGTCCTAACCTGGGAAAGCACGTCTTTTATTCCCGGCCAAAACGCTGGCACAACGGGAAGACGTGCTAAGTTAGGGGGGAATAAGCGACCGCTCTCGGCCGAGTCTCAGACGAACACTGAGAATGATTTGAAAATTTTTAGTGAGCTGACAGGAGTCTGACAGCTCACTGGTGTTTACTTTGCTGGCGGATTTCTTTTGATTTTATTGGAGCTTCCAGAAATTTCTGGAAGCTCCCTATCTTAATACATGTGCCCGAGTCGGGCTGGCCAAGCGGCTGGTCCGTTGGAGGGGAGATTAATGAGAAAAAGGAGTTATTACCCTCCAACTGACCCTAATTTTGATTTATTTCCCAAGGTGAATTTTGGGAAACTTTGCAGACTTTTTGGTTACCACGTAAAGGTAACCAAAGGGGAAATTTCCGGAATAAAAATTAATTTTCCTGAATTAAAAAACGAATTAGTACGAAATGACGGCCACTCGGGGCCCATTACAAAAACCAAATATTAAGCCCTAGTTCAGCAGGCTTATTTATAAAATTTTAGTTTTATTATTTTTATTGGCTCCCTTGTCTCCAAGCCCCTTTCTTTCTTTTTGGGCTTGACCTTTCGGCCGTAGACAAGGGAAGCCGCCCGTTGATCCCAGCAACAATTGTCCTTCCTCGCCAAGACTCTAAGTCTCGCTGGAAAAGAAACGGAAGGGCTATTGTTGCGTAAAAATATGCATACTAACAACTACGTAATTTTTCACTAAACAAAAATTAGATATTATTAATCTACGTACTTAACTACCTAAGACCAACTATTTTCATTTCTTTTAAATTATTAGGGAGGGAGTTACGCCCCCTCCGAACGTAATTTCATGCTATGTGTATGTGTTAAATTCTTCTCTGCGAGGCAAATCTCTGCAGGGAGAGAGCCAGCAGAGGCTCTGGGGTGTGAATGGAAACATGAATGGGCGTAACCTCACACATAGTTACGTATTGTTATAAGGTCACTTAAGGCCAATATTGCAAAATTAAAATGTAACTAATCAAAACTTCTTTTCTTTATAACTTTCGCAATATTGGGAGTTAGGCGACCGGGTTTGGAGTTTTAGAATCAGCAGAGAATTGCCTTTCAGATGAAGCCAACTTATATTTTGACCAAAAATATGACTAATTAACTAATTAACGCCTAACTAATGCAAATTAAGCCTAATTAACACCTATGAACACTAATTAACAAGATCCCATGCTATTAATAGACAGATTATGGCCTTATTTTGACCCATCTTCCAATACTCGCACTTATTAACTGCGTAAAACGTTTTTGACTCGAAGTTCCTGGTTAAATTGCTGGTTATTAAACAACTTCTTTCTTTGAACGTGTTTTCCGATTTTCAACTATATTAAACAGTTTCTGAGTGGTTTTCTAGACAATGTGAGGCCTTATTCGTGGCCTGGGAAGAGTAACGACTCCTCCATTATACGGAAAACCGTATAAGGGCCTATTACTGACCCGGGAAGGGTAACGACCCCTCCGTTACTGGCAGATAGCCTACCTAAGCTTTCTTAGACTACGTTCCACTTGAGGTTCTGTTCCATTTTCGTATCGTTTGCGTGCGCGTAATACTGTTTTTGTCTTATTCTTCCTATTATACTCGAACCTATGTCCCTAATAATGAGTTTCTGGGGGGTTTCGCACTGACTGGCAACTCTGGTAACTGCAAGACAGTTACTTTACACAATGCTCGGGCGTTTCACAGTTCAAATCAAAATTCCACAAGCACGCCACTCATTAAGAGTTCAGATCAATTCCATCAAGAATCACAATCTCTCACAAGTTGAGCTTTTCCCTGTGCCTTTTAGGTTTTATTTTGCCTTTTCCATTACAACCTCCACAAGTAAAAGGGCTAGGTTTTTAACTAGGGGGGAGAAGGTAAAACAATTGAGAAATCCCCCAACAACCATAACTTGTATCAAAATGCTATCATCACTTCACCAGTTCATTAAGCAATCAATCGCATAAATATCAATGCATCAATTCCTGAAAGACGGATAAAGGCTTGCGTTTCGCGTACGGTGTGGTGCGTTCGTAATCACTCTTAATACTCGACAATCACCTATTATGTTATTATCTAAAGCTACTTAACTACTTCCTATTCTATATTCACTAACACTTATGGTCATCTTGGCCCTTACAGAATACTACTACTAACCGACGTTACTAATTATAGTCCATTGCTTATCCTGGGCGGGGCCCCTGCGGGGTTACCCTGTGTTACCCAGATACCGTTACGCTTCTTCCTACTTATCCTGGGCGGGGCCCCTGCGGGGTTACCCTGTGTTACCCGGACACTGTTATGCTTCTTCCACTGGGCGGGGTCCCTGCGGGATTACCCTGTGTTACCCAGAATCTACTAAAGTTCTTCGACTACTATCTCTACAGCTCTTCTACTGAGCTCTTCTGCTAATATTACTGCGACTCTTCCGCTGGGCGGGGTCCCTGCGGGATTACCCTGTTTTACCCAGAATCACTACAAGTCTTCTGCGACTATTACCACGACTCTTCTACTGGGCGGGGTCCCTGCGGGATTACCCTGTTTTACCCAGAATCACTACAATTCTCTAACTTCTATCTAGTTTCTCCTTGCTTCGCATAAACTAATTACTAAATCTTTCCTGATCTAAATTCTACAAACTACATGATTAGAGGCCAATCGCGGCCTTGTTATTAACGTTCTGCCAATCGCGGTGTGAACGTGGGCGCTCTGCCAATCGCGGTGTGACCGTGGGCGTTCTGCCAATCGCGGTGTGAACGCCTTGACCTATTTCTGAGTACCTTGTCCCTTATCAAAAATGTCGAAAAATACCAGTTACTGTTTAATGGTTCCGTTCCGTATCATTCTTCAAACAATATAACCTTATAACAAAAATACCGATACTGCAAATCATATCTGATTCATTACTATTCTATTTCTACCTCGTTCAAATCATCAATTCCCGTTTTTCAACTCCTTCCTCAATAACCGATAGGGTTACAAACACAACAATTAACAAAAACATCAAGTACAATAAAGATTGCATCAAATCGATTCATAGGGCGTGATCTTATCTTTTCCGTCTCTAATTACTAATCCCGATCGCTAAACCTTTCGTGAACTAGAAATGCTACATTTAGGAAACCGTCACAAGCAACACAATAAACAAAAACCACGTAATAAACAAACAGAACAAGGACAGATTATAAAACAAACAACCGAGATTTACAAATTACTAAGCCTATACACAGTGCAGAAATCTTACGTACTAGCCGCTTAGCAATAACACAATACAAGTACAAGTAATACACAACAATAATCATAAACAACTTCTTTCTTTGAACGTGTTTTCCTCGATGATTTTCAACTATATTAAACAGTTTCTGAGTGGTTTTCTAGACAATGTGAGGCCTTATTCGTGGCCTGGGAAGAGTAACGACTCCTCCATTATACGGAAAACCGTATAAGGGCCTATTACTGACCCGGGAAGGGTAACGACCCATCCGTTACTGGCAGATAGCCTATCTAAGCTTTCTTAGACTACGTTCCACTTGAGGTTCTGTTCCATTTTCGTATCGTTTGCGTGCGCGTAATACTGTTTTTGTCTTATTCTTCCTATTATACTCGAACCTATGTCCCTAATAATGAGTTTCAGGGGGGTTTCACACTGACTGGCAACTCTGGTTACTGCAAGACAGTTACTTTACACAATGCTCGGGCGTTTCACAGTTCACATCATAATTCCACAAGCACGCCACTCATTAAGAGCTCAGATCAATTCCATCAAGAATCACAATTTCCCACAAGTTGAGCTTTTCCCTGTGCCTTTTAGGTTTTATTTTGCCTTTTCCATTACAACCTCCACAAGTAAAAGGGCTAGGTTTTTAACTAGGGGGGAGAATTTAAAACAATTGAGAAATCCCCCAACAACCATAACTTGTATCAAAATGCTATCATCACTTCACCAGTTCATTAAGCAATCAATCGCATAAATATCAATGCATCAATCCCTGAAAGACGGATAAAGGCTTGCGTTTCGCGTACGGTGTGGTGCGTTCGTAATCACTCTTAATACTCGACAATCACTATGTGTTATTATCGCGTCTCCTCTATATTCCTCCACCTCTTCATCTGGCCCATAGCTCCCCCCCACCCTCCCCTGCATCCGCGCCGCGCCCTGTCCCTCCGCCGGCGGCCCCCTCCGCTCCCGGCCCCGGCCCCCGGCAGCCCTACCTCCCCTCTCGCCACCGCATCCCCGCGGCCCGCGCACCGCTCAATCCCCCCCCCACCCGCGCGGCCGCTACTACCCGTCCTACATCCTACTCATCAGTCCTCCCCAAATTCAATCTCCTAAACACACACGCCGTATAGGCCGCGCTACGGCCCGCGGGCCGCCAGGGGGGCCACGGCTGCCCAGACCTGCCTTTGATCGACACGGTATCCTTCTCCATATACACATAACTATACCAACTGCTCTCCGTATTTTCTTCTTCCCGTACCCATGCGCTCTCCCCTTCCCCAAAGCAAGCCACAAACACCACAATCAATGAAGGTCATCATGTCAGCTGCGACTCGTGGCACCGCCCGACATCGGACATAGGCACACTAACAAACACAAAAAAGAATAAACACGCACGCCCATGACGACGCCACACAAAGACAAAAAACTCTCACGGCCCATTATACGGAAAACCGTATAAGGACTATACTGACCCGGGAAGGGTAACGACCCATCCGTTACTGGCAGATAGCCTATCTAAGCTTTCTTAGACTACGTTCCACTTGAGGTTCTTTCCATTTTCGTATCGTTTGCGTGCGCGTAATACTGTTTTTGTCTTATTCTTCCTATTATACTCGAACCTATGTCCCTAATAATGAGTTTCAGGGGGTTTCCCTGACTGGCAACTCTGGTTACCAAGACAGTTACTTACAATGCTCGGGCGTTTCACAGTTCACATCATAATTCCACAAGCACGCCACTCATTAAGAGCTCAGATCAATTCCATCAAGAATCACAATTTCCCACAAGTTGAGCTTTTCCCTGTGCCTTTTAGGTTTTATTTTGCCTTTTCCATTACAACCTCCACAAGTAAAAGGGCTAGGTTTTTAACTAGGGGGGAGAATTTAAAACAATTGAGAAATCCCCCAACAACCATAACTTGTATCAAAATGCTATCATCACTTCACCAGTTCATTAAGCAATCAATCGCATAAATATCAATGCATCAATCCCTGAAAGACGGATAAAGGCTTGCGTTTCGCGTACGGTGTGGTGCGTTCGTAATCACTCTTAATCTTATTAGTCTTTATCATATTAGTCTTAATATTAGTCTTAATCGTTAGTCTTATTAGTCTTAATCATATTAGTCTTTTTAAAGCTTATTATCTGTACAATCACATGAGCTCACAGAACTGGCAAAATTAGCAAAATAATAGCAGAAATGTTCTGACAAGCTGACATCTAACAGGATGAATATAGACCAAAAGTTTTTGAACATCGATTTCTCAAAACTGTAGAATCGGCCAAAAGTTCTTTTTGTGCCACGATATGAAGGACATATGGGCCGAGGGACGTTTTTTTGGATTTGGCTCAGCAGGTCTTAAAGTTCGAGAAAATCGGTCAAATGCACAGTAACACGAAATTTCGCAACTTCGCATTGAGTTTTCTTGCAACTCAATACGTTTTAGCCCAAACCAAGAAAAACGTCCCTCCGCAGAAGTGCGAATTCCGATTCTGCCGAAAATCTCCGGAATCCGTCGAGTAGTTTTTGAGAAATCGATGTTCGAAACAAAATAATCGCAGTTTTGCCAAAATGATTTTTTCGGCCAAATCTTTAGCTGAAAGCAATAAAGTCCGACTAATAGGCATTCATAAAATGTGCATTTGGACGATGTATCGATTGAGTATAACTAAGCCAATTTCTCCTTAACATATGGCAGTAATTTTGAAAAACCTGATTTCCTCGAAAATTGCCATTTTTTGACCCTAAAAACAGTTTTTTGCTTATACTGGCTTAACCACAAGAGATAGCTCAAAGATTGTAAGAGCAAAAATGTTCATTTTCGAGTCCTCTTTCCAGACATACCAATCAATCCCATGTCTTGTCTACCTACTAGGAGCTTAAGGCCAAAAACCAAAACTTTCTTATCTTTTGGCCTAAGAACACGGGACTGGTCCCAGAATGCTAAAGAGCACGGAAATAGGTTATTTCGTAAGTTTTAGCCCTTTGCGTAAAGGACTAAAGCCGTAGGAGTCAAAAATACCCGAAAGGAAACCAGCACCTTAAGTGGGGAGTTACATTATGTACTCTTGATGCAGATTTCTAGCAATTGGATAATCTTCATGAAAAATAGTATTCTAATCGCCTTTATCCCCATTTCTGAGTTAAAATAAATGGATTTTGATGGATAAGTGGATTGAATAAATTGGAAATGGAACAAATCTTTTATGAAGTTATGAACTTGGTTACAAAACCATGGTTAGGTGTGTAATGTTGAACGACGTATGCTTGGCTGGGTTGATCTGCTTATCACTGCTGCGGTGCACCGCAATCCCCCTTGCTGTGGCTTGCTGCATTGGCCGTTTATCCTGCGGTTATTCTTAGCTCTTCAAACTGCCGTTGGTTCTCGACCCTGAGAATCTGTAGCAAGGCTACCAAATTTTCGATTGTGGGATTGACTGGGACAAACCCTAGAAAAACCATGAAGAGCTGGTATATAAATATTCATTTATGTATTGCCATTTTTACTTGTTATACTCCTAACACCTTTTCAGCCTTAGCTTGGCTTACCTACCGTCATAATTCTGTTTGGTTGATAGGGGAGATGTTGTTAGGTGCGGTGTAACAGTAGTAATAGAGAGATTAATTGGGAGCAGTTTGGGTGACGTTTTTAATCTCAAATTGGGGTGCCGTTTTCAATCTCTATTATTGGGTGACAGTTTTAATCCTTACTTTTGGGTGCCGATTTGCTTCCCTATTTTTGGGTGACTGTTTTGAATCCTTATTTTTGGGTGACTGTTTTGATCCTAGTTTTGGGTACCACTTTTGATCTTATTATTGAATGACTTTATTGGTCTTCTGATAACGTAACGGAAATATATGTAATGATTCAAACTTTTGGGTGACTGTTTTGATCCTAGTTTTGGGTGCCACTTTTGATATCTATTTTTGGGGGACGTTTTTAATCTCAATTTTGGGTGACTATTTTGAATCCCATGATAATGTGGCGGAAATATATGTGATGAGTAGAATTTTTGGGTGACACTTTTGATCCCTATTTTTGGGTGACGTTTTTAATCTCAATTTTGGGTGACTATTTTAATCCTAGTTTTGGATGACTGTTTTGAATCCCTATTTTTGCGTGGCTATTTTAATCCCACTTTTGGGTGACAATTTTAATCCCACTTTTGGGTGACTATTTTAATCCCACTTTTGGGTGACACTTTTGATCCCACTTTTGGGTGACGATTTTAATCCTTATTTTGGGTGACACTTTTTATGACCCACTTTATGAAACCTATACTGTTTTTGAAGCAACGTTGATTAATCTGCCAGTAGTAAGATTGTAAGTTTAAATTATGCTATGGAGAAGATTAGGGATCATGTGGTCTTGC
>JASAND010027050.1:0-14717 GCA_030248195.1 Trissonchulus latispiculum
TAATAAGAAAATTGATTTGAAGTTTGAAGACTTCTTTAGCTTTTTACCTGTAACTAATTTAAGGAGCGATCGGTTGTTGAAACTTAGTAAGCCAAATTTCAGAACAAACGTGAAGCGATTCTTCTTTGGCGTTCGTGTAGTTGACATTTGGAATGCACTTCCCCTTGAGACTGTCATGTGTACTTCAGTATAAAATTTTGTATCACATTTAAAAAGATTTCCGTTGAATCAATTTTTAAAAGGAACTTATGTATATACGTCCATAGTTGCGACCACAGGCTTTTGGTTTTTTTTCTTGTTTTTTGCTTGTTTGTTTTCAGCCATTTGGGTATCTTTTTGTTTAGTTTAGTTTTTTTGATTATCCATTTATAATCATTGTGGGGAAGAGTATAAAATGGTAGTAAGTACTACCTCCTTCCCCACCCACCTCCCTCCAACCCAGTCATGTCACCCCATCTCATTAGCAAGATGTACTCGTTATTGTATTTTGTACGGCGGAATTATTGCCCTGGTCAGGAGGGGACGTGAACGTAGCACTGTGGGACCGCTATGAGCTGAAGCCAATAAATTAACGCATACGTAGCTTACCCTAGTTACTGAAGTCAGGTTATATATATAGTTTTGAAAATGATAATAACAGCCTATATATATATACATAAGCACGATTGAGACAATAAAAATGCTGTTTACAAAGAATAAGTTTATATACGTATATATACGTGTCCGTATGTATATAAGTATGTGATACTGAAATTGAGTTGTTTTAGCGCATCTTTAGATTTTAAGACGTGCTAACGAGAACTTATATACGTAATGGAATATATACAGCAGAAATCTATGAAATATATATCTGACCTCCTACTGGGCAATTTTGACAAAATAGGAAAAAATAGGAATTTTTTCTTGCAAAAAATAGGAAAAAATAGGAATTTTCGACGATAAAAATAGGAAAATATAGTAAGTTAAATGAAGCCTATTGGGCGAATCAATATTGAATTTACAGTATTAATTTAGTTTTTAGTACCTTCAAGCTTAGTTACAACAAAGCAGAACAATGGTATAGCAATGTTCACAAAAAATCACCCCGGAAATTCACAAAAAACCCAACTAGACGACTAACAAGCAGCAGCCGAAATTTTTTGCACGGTAATAGCCACAACCCCAATCGTAACATATATATTATGTAAAGTTTCGCTACCGAGGCCCAATACCTCCGACTAGGCTGGCTTATTTTTAGGCCGAAATTTATGGGGGGGCTTAAAGTTGCCCACCATCGATGGGGTGGCTCACCGAAAAGGGGAGGGGGCATATTTTTGACAAAAATTTTGCAAATTTTAACGTTTTTTGTGCAAAAACTGCCAAAAATCGCTAAAAAATGACTAATTTTAGGAGTTTTTAAGCTAAAATAACAAAGATTTCGTTAAAAATCGAAGCCGGAAAAAATTTGAAATTTTAGGGTAAAAATGGTAAAATTTGGCAATATTCTGGGTTATGGGGTGGGGAGCACTGGCGGATCCAGGATTTCGTGACGGGGGGGCGGTAAAATTTTTCCAGTGGGGGGGTCTGGGGGCGGAGCCTCCCAGAAGTTGAAGAAAATTTTTGTTTTTGCAATAAAATTGGTCTTCGGATCTTTAATTCTTTTCATACAGAAGAACTGAGAAAATTTTTTAAAATTCTTGACATTTTTAGGCAAAAATGGTAATTTTCTCCGAAAAATCGGACGCATTTCAAGCTTTTTCTTCATAAATGCAATAAATATGCGGTTAAAAAGAATAAAATTCGCGCCGAAGGCGCGAAATTTTTTGGTTTTTTGCCCTTTCTCCCTTCTCTCTCCTTAATTTTTTCTACCTTCGAATCGCGACGGAGGGGGGCGGCCGCGCCCCCCGCCCCCCCCTAAATCCGCCCCTGGTGGGGAGGTCGAAATTTATGGAGGGGGCTTTTTATGGGGGGGACCTCGAATGGGGGGGAGGTCGCCGAGTGGGCCCCCCAAGTAAACATAAGCCAGCTAGGGTGCCCAAAATAGTCGACCCACCCAAAATCCGACCCTCGGACAACTCTGGACTAAAACTGAATTGTTTTCTGGTACTCCCTATAGACTTTGCGCAGCTATCCCATATTATGCATGTAACATGTCCTAAGTAACTCTAAGCTATCCAACCAATGTATTGGAATCCCTGCCATGTCCTCTGGCTTCGCCACCGGAGGGTGATTTTTTATTTTCACAAACGAAAATTACTATCAATTTTTTGTAAAAAGCCTGACAACCGCTAGGGCAAAACAGCTTGGCATGTTTCCTGGTACCTCAACCCCCTTCTGGCAGTTTATGCGGCCGGACCCTCCGGGCCTGAGAGGTGATCAAGATCCCAGCGTTGGCGGTGGACACATTTTTGAATGACCGCGATCGCCCCGCGCCAGCACTCTTGAAGACCGCGACCGCACGCGATCACACTCCCAGCCCGCATGAAATTTGCAAGACTGCACTGACCACAGTTTGAAAGGTTAACTTTGAACGGACTCTGTCGCCGAAATAAGCTAAATTCTGATTCTTGAGGTACAGGTGTTGTAACCAGAGTTTGTATCCATGTCTTGGAAAATGTAACAAAATGTTCTTGAGTAGAACTAAAGTCTGACCAAAAAATGTAGAAAGCGAAATTGTTTTCTTTATATCTCAAAAACGCTTCAAGATAGCTACCACAAAGTATATATTTTCTGAACCGGACTGATGAGATCTTTCTTTTCGTGAAAAATTTTTTTGAAATTTCCCGTGCGATTTCAAAGGGCGCCGCTTTTATATGTACAGAAGGATTGGTACATGGTACTGCCTCGATTTTTTCACGAAAATTTTCCCCTTGTATGAAAGTGCTACACACCAAATTTCAACTTTTTTGGCTGAAAATTGCGTGAGTTATTCAATTTTTTAGATTTTCAAAATCCTTTGATCTTTGCCGCTTTTTCGACTTTGACTGGTTATTACTCGCGACTCGCTCAACGAAAAAATTTTTCGATTAGATTTTCAGGACCGCCTAGGCGTCCGCTTTCACCCGATATATGTGAGATTTCAAAATTTGAAAGTCGATTTTTTCGAAAAATACCACTTTTTGACCCAACATTTCGACATAGCGAGTCTAGCAAAAGTGAGTAAAAATTACATAATCATAAAGTCCAATCTAAGCTGAATCCAACGATATGAAGTTTTTGTGGCTACGACTTACATTGCATCCGCAATGAATTTTTAAACAATATCCCTTCTTTCAGCTGGTTTTTGGCTCCCTTTGATGTTGCCGCCTTGATTTGCCTGAACCAGTGTAAACTAGCAAAAACCAGCTGAAAAAGACTTAGAACTTAGACTTAGACTTTATGATTATGTAATTTTTACTCACTTTTGCTAGACTCGCTATGTAGAAATTTTGGATCAAAAAGTGGTTTTTTTCGAAAAAATCGACTTTCAAATTTTGAAATCTAACATATATCGGGTGAAAGCGGACGCCTAGGCGGTCCTGAAAATCTAATCGAAAAATTTTTCCGTTGAGCGAGTCGCGAGTAATAACCAGTCAAAGTCGGAAAAGCGGCAAAGATCAAAGGGTTTTGAAAATCTAAAAAATTGAATAACTCACGCAATTTTCAGCAGCCAAAAAAGTTGAAATTTGGTGTGTAGCACTTTCATACAAGGGGAAAATTTTCGTGAAAAAATCGAGGCAGTACCATGTACCAATCCTTCTGTACATATAAAAGCGGCGCCCTTTGAAATCGCAGGGGAAATTTCAAAAAAAATTGTTCACGAAAAGAAAGATCTCATCAGTCCGGTTCATTTGTGGTAGCTATCTTGAAGCGTTTTTGAGATATAAAGAAAACAATTTCGCTTTCTATATTTTTTGGTCAGATTTTAGTAATGAGTCGGAAGGTGCAACACTATATAATGTGCTGTTTCTGCAGTAAATCACAGTCTTTGGAGTGAACACAATAACAGGCTCATTCAATAGTCTTAACAAAGTTAATCTATTGAAATCACTTAAAATTGAAACTGCAAGTTAGAATGAAAAAATGTACCGGAGGCATAGAAACAAAGCAGTTGGTTCTGAAAAATCAGATATCGCCAAATTTCGACATTTGCAAGAGGCGCAAAGCGCAATTACTGGTTTGCACCAAATGTGGTTAGCAAATGCTTAGCGGATTTGCTGCTAACCACTTGCTTAACTAGAAGTTAACCACAAACTATTTTGCACCAAATGTGGTTAACTTTACCACTTGCTAACCAAATGCTAAGCAAGTGGTCAACATGTGGTTGGCTAACCCTGTACATATATACGCAATTAACTTTGAGGCCCCCAATTGAGGCTGGGGGGGAGATTGTTTACTTGATCCGAAAAAAAGAAAAATTGTAACTTTTCAAGCTTCTTTGATATGTACTTTTGGTTGACGATTAATGATTGGCTGAATTTTTAAAGTTTCTTTTATGAAACTTTGATATTTTTACTTAAGGTTTACTGGGAACCTTAAAAATGAAATAGGACAAGAATAAAAATGCTCCGATGGAGCATGAAAAATGCAATATGGGTGACATTAGGTTTTAAGCGGACAGAGGACTAGGTTTTAAAACGTTAATATGGGAGGGACAGGTTGTAAATGCCAGGAGGACTAGGTTAAAAGCGCACTAATATGGACCAGCTTCGCTGAACAACCCATATTCGCGAAAACTGCCCAGAGTTTCTACCGGCTGCTGCTTGCTGTTGCTATCGGCGGTTCTTCAGAAAATTGTACGATTTGTCAGCATGTCCTTGCAAGTATATGTATATAGTCGTGCTCCTTATTAAACAACTTAATAATACACGTATATACATAATGTCAACTGCCTTTCGCATCAACTTATATAATACAAGATTGTGCGCTGACAGTGCAGAAAAAAACACCTTGAACACCTTTCTACCAGAACTGCATTGTTTATTTGGAATAAGCTTTAATATTTCAAAATCGTCGCGCTTGCTTTGAAAGCTGAAGAATGTAGATCTTACTCGTATGTCATGTGGAGTGGAGCATGAGTGACCGAGAATATGGGTTGTTCAGCAAAGCTGGTCCATATTAGTGCGCTTTTAACCTAGTCCTCCTGGCATTTACAACCTGTCCCTCCCATATTAACGTTTTAAAACCTAGTCCTCTGTCCATTTACAACCGAATGTCACCCATATTGCATTTTTCATGCTCCACCGGAGCATTTTTATTCTTGTCCTATTTCATTTTTAAGGTTCTCAGTAAAAAACAAAAACGTTAAAGCTGTGTGAAAGAAACTTTAAAAAATCCGCCAATCATTAATCGTCAACCGAAAGTATATACAGAACAAAGAAGCTTGAAAAGTTCCAAGTTCTTCTTTTTCTCTATTTTGACAGAAATCCAACATCCAGTACCAATGGCTGCAATAACTTTAGTTGCTGTATATAGCATATAGCACTCTACTGCAGCGCAAACAAATGCAAACTTTACTGTCAGTGAAGGAAACTCATAAAACACAATTTGCAATGCTCTTCCGTACTTGTATACTAAATTTCAGACGATTGCAACTTACCTGTAGCTAGTTATAGGCCATGCCGTACTTCAGCAGCACTCTACTGCAGCGCAATCAGATGCAAACTTTACTGTAGGTGAAGGAAATTCATACAGCACGATTTGCAATGCTCTGCTGCAATTGCGTGCAAAATTTTGGACGATTGCAACTTACCTGCAACTAGTTATATATAGGCCGTGCTGTACTTCAGTAGCACTCTACTGCAGCGCAACCAGATGCAAACTTTACTGTAGGTGAAGGAAACTCATACAGCACAATTTGCCATGCTCTGCCGCACTTGTGTGCAAAATTTCGGACGATTGCAACTTACCTGTAGGTAGTTATAGGCCGTGCTGTACTTCAGCAGCACTCTACTGCAGCGCAACCAGACGCAAGCGCCACTGCCAAAGTAGTAGACTTATTCGGCATGATTTGTAATGTTAATATGCACGTGCCTGCAGAATTTCAGGCGATTACAACTTTTGTGTAGCTAGTTATAGGCCGTGCTGTACTTCAGCAGCACTCTACTGCAGCGCAACTAGACGCAAACGTCACTGCCAAAACAGGAGACTTAGACGGCATGATTTCCAATGCTATTCTGCACGTGCCTGCGGAATTTCAGACGATTGCAAGTTATCTGTAGTTAGTTATAGGCCGTGCTGTACTTCTGCAGCACTCTAATGCAGCGAACCATATAGTAACATCGTAATAAGTATAAGAAACCTATCTATAATAGTTTGTCATGTCCTAAACTATCTGTATGCCGAATTTCAAATGCCAGTGACAAATGAATAACATGTTATCGACGGTGCTGTGTTTTAGGACAACACAAGCAGCACGGTGGAAGCTAGAGAGTGCACCAACTAACATAGCTACAGTTCCCCCTTACTACAGACACAATTATCATCAAGTTTAATATGTTTAGCCGTTTACAGTAAGTCTACAGACAGCGTGCTATGGTTGCTGAATAATAGTACAGCACGATAGCAGCACCACAGAGCGCTGCGACTATGCTCATCGTGCTCAGCGACCAAGATAACCCTTATATGCGTCCCACTATATGGCCCAAAACAGCATATTTAGGCATATTTTTGACTATTTTCTGTGGAGTTTGGGACTTGGAAATTTTTCCAAAATGGCCATCCGGACTTCCGGACCAACTTTGGGCCGGCCGCCTGAACGATCCTGGCCAGATATCGAAAATCGCCTCGGTTATGACACGCTACCCATCCCAAAGTTTCTTATGCAACAAGCCGCGTCTCTCTAGCTTGTTCCCTGGGCCCTGTAGCCGTGACACAAAATTGGCCTTTTTTGGCCATCTTAGCTGCCAGGCCACATTTGGCCGGCCGCACAGGTGGCCGGCCGGGCCGGACAGCGAAAAATTGTCCAAAAGGTATATTAACACAAATACTACTCTCAGAAAAACCAAACTTCACCGGCTGAAAATGCCCAGATCGTTCAGTTTTTGAGTTCGACTAAAACGGCTTCCCCAAGCGTGACTTACACGGAAAAAAACAAACGGACCTAAATTGTCCGGAAGCGAAATTTTTCAAAGTTGAAAATTTTGACCAAAACTTTTTGTTGTACTCGTCGTGCTGATTCCAACGATACCAAATTTGTCTAGTTTGGTTGAGTATTTAGCTGGCACGATGCTCGAACGGGTCTCTAAGGGCCGCGCTGAACCTTTTACACCCATATTATAGGGGAGCGCTATCGCGCCCCCCTATCATACAGGTAACAAAAATGCTCCGCACAAAAGGGGATAATATGTGTCTTGGGGCTATGTCTATCCTTTATATAAATTCCGGTTGAGAAAGGCATAAATCCGACACAGCAAAAGTTGCTCAGCTCACTTAGGTCTTTCATTTGATACCAAATTTGACCACTTTTGAAGAATTTTATTTTTGACCGAAAATTGCTAAGTCCCAACCCACCCCACCACAGCACTCTACAAACACTTTGGGTACGCAGTCCTATGACAAAAGTTGCTCAGCACACTTAGGGCTTTCATTTGATACCAAAATTGAATACTTTTGAAAAATTTTATTTTTGACCCAAAATCGCCTAAGTCCCCACCCCACCCCACCACAGCACTCTACAGCCACTTTGAGCATGCAGTTCTATGACAAAAGTTGCTCAGCTCACTTAGGGCTTTCATTTGATACCAAATTTGACCACTTTTGAAGAATTTTATTTTTGACCGAAAATTGCCTAAGCCACGCCCCACCCCACCCCACCACAGCACTCTACAAACACTTTGGGTACGCAGTCCTATGACAAAAGTTGCTCAGCTCACTTAGAGCTTTCATTTGATACCAAAACTGAATACTTTTGAAAAATTTTATTTTTGACCCAAAATCGCCTAAGTCCCCACCCCACCCCACCACAGCACTCTACAGCCACTTTGAGCATGCAGTTCTATGACAAAAGTTGCTCAGCTCACTTAGGGCTTTCATTTGATACCAAATTTGACCACTTTTGAAGAATTTTAAGTTTGACCGAAAATTGCCTAACCCTGGGCTTATTCTAGTGGGGGGGGTGGGGTGAAGGAGCCCCCCGCCCCCATAAACACCCTTCCCCCCCCCCAAAAATCGTTCCCCCCCCAAAATCGCCCCCCCAAAAAAAGTGGGTGCCCCTTGTGGTACCAACTTTTGCCCGGACAAAATCGCTCAGAAGGCCAAATTTTCAAAAATTTCCGGCTTCGCCGGAGATTTTTAGTGAATTTTTGCCCTTTTCAACACTAAATCTGCTTATTTTTGCTATGAAAATCAACTTTTATAGTATATGCCAGAACAATAGCGCTATTTTTATCATATTTTTCGAAAAATTTTCGCCCCCCCAAAAATTCCTTGCCCCGCGGACCTTTGGGGGGGGGCCCCCCCCCCCCCCCCCCCCCCCCCCCCAAGAAAAAATCCCTAGAATAAGCCCAGTAACCACACCCCACCCCACCACAGCACTCTACAACATACATGGGCAAGGTCAAATGGGTTAGCCTACACCAGATTTTTGTCGTGCGTGGGTCCTTTAACGTTTGGGGGGGGTGCTTTCCCTGAAAATTTGCTTCGAACCATTTTTTATATGGGTACGCGCACGCACGCAGAATTTGTTATTTATTTATTTATTGTTTAATTACAGACAATAATTCATTTAAATACAGGAGAAGTAAATTCAATTTGATGAACAAGTACATTAAACTTTCGCAAGGCAAAAATCTTTAAAGGTAAAAATTTACATCCATCTGCAAGCAGGAGCGTTCCCTGGATTGTGAAAAAGGGGGTCGAGCCGGAAAAATTTTTGCTTTCGTCTGACACGTTTACGCTGGGGGGAGGGCTGGTGGCGGCAAAGTTTTCAACAAAGAGTTCATTTTGGGACCAACAAAAATGACGAGATTTAGGACTATTCGCTAGCCGTCAGGGGGTCTGTGGAGCGGAGCCCCCCAGAAGTTGAGAAAATTTTTGAAATTTTGAGAAAAACCTGTAATGGAAATCTTTTACTGATTCCTATAACAATTGAGTTATTCTTTGACATATTGGCATTATTTGTATTGGAATGCTTGATAAGATTTGTATAAAAAGCTGCATTCGTTGTATAAGTTTATACATAATAGCGCCGCATGCGAGAAAAATTTTTAAATTCAGTTAGAAAGCGCCGCAGACCGAAAAATTTTGAAAATTCAGTTAGAAAAGCGCCGCAGGCGAGAAAATTTTAAAATTGAGACAGAAAAGCGCCGCAAGCGAGAAAAACTTAAAAAAAACCGAGATAGAAAAGCGCCGCGGGCGCGAAAAATTTTCATAAAATTGGGTCTGCTTGGGTGATTTGACAGCGCGCGTTCTGCGTGCGCGTGGGTATTTCGACGGCGCGCTCCGAGCGCCTTTTATCTGCGTTGGTATTTCGACGGCGCGCTTCGCGCCGCCTTGCCTCTGCGTGGGTCCTTCATTTTGCCTTGCGTGGGTGCGTGGGTCCAGCCTACACCGGTGTAGGCGTGGTGTAGGCGTTGCCCATGCGTGCTCTACAAACACTTTGGGTACTGTGTCCTTTGAGATAAGTTGTTCAGCTCACTTAGGGCTGTCTTTTGATACCACATTTGAATACTTTTGAAAAAGTTTATTTTTGACCCAAAATCGCCTAAGTCCCCACCCCACCCCACCACAGCACTCTACAGCCACTTTGAGCATGCAGTTCTATGACAAAAGTTGCTCAGCTCACTTAGGACTTTCATTTGATACCAAATTTGACCACTTTTGAAGAATTTTATTTTTGACCGAAAATTGCCTAAGCCACACCTCACCCCACCACAGCACTCTACAAACACTTTGGGTACGCAGTCCTATGACAAAAGTTGCTCAGCTCACTTAGGGCTTTCATTTGATACCGAATTTGACCACTTTTGAAAACCTTTATTTTCGACCATTTGACTCTCCCACCCGACTCACCCTTCAAACGGCAAAATAGAACCAGCCCAGCAATATATGCACGTCGGACGGCAAACGGATACCGGGAATGAGCTGGGTACACCTGAAAACCCCTATAGACAAAGTTTTGAGAGGACAGGTAAAGCCTAGTATGGACCCCCAGGAAGCAGTTTTCGATTTGACCCTCCCAACGGAAAAGTGGAACCAGCCCAGCAAAATAGGTATATACGTCAGACGGCAAAAAGGATACCGGGTATGAGCTGGGCGCACCTGAAAACCCCTATAGACAAAGTTTTGAGAGGCCAGGTAGAGCCAACTATGGATCTCCAGCAAGCGGTTTCCGACTTGACCCTCCCGACGGCAAAGTGGAACCAGCCCAGCAAGATGGGTAGGTCTGACGGTAAAACTGACTGGGGGAATCGATTCCCCGTGCCAGAAAACCATTGTATGGAAGATTTGAGGTTTCAAAGTTGAATAGATAGCGAGAAATTTCGATTTTTCATTTTTCGAATTTTCGTCATTTTGAGGGGAGGGGGAAGGGGTTGGGGGAAGTACCACCATCACATTTCTTGGGTCGACCGCCAACCTTCCAAGATTTATCTTCCCCCCAAGACCCAAAGTTCCAGGGAAACTATGAGCATAGGTGTTCCACCTGTTTGGGTTGGGGGAGTAGAAGGACCGAATTGGCTCAATGGACCCCACCCAAATCCGAAATTTGGGGAGAAGGACCCCCCTAAACTGTACTGGCTTTTTCCTAGGCAAAAATTTCTGGGGGGGGGGGGGGGAAGTCTGGGGGGGGTCCCCCCCCCAGGTCTGGGGGGGGGGCTCGGATTTCTGGGGGGGAAGAAAATTTTTTAGAAAAATGTCTAAAAATAGCTATTTTTTGCTGCTGAGCTAAAATATTCACTATTTTTAACTTAAATTTAAGCTTAAAATAGCTAAAAATGCTTAAAAATAGGTAAAAATCCGGCGAAGCCGGAAAAAATTTTCAAAATTTGCCCTCAAAACCCTATTTTTCCGGGCACTTTAGGGTAGGGGGGTTCTGGGGGGGAAGGCCCGAATCCTGGGGGGGGGGGCGACCCAAGTCTGGGGGGGAACACATTTCTGGGGGGGCCCCCACCCCCCCTGTAGGAAAAAGCCAGCTGTACCCAAGTTTTTTAGCTAAAAATTCTCCGTTTTCGATGTACAATACATTAAATCTGCTCATAAGCCTCTGTCACTAGTTTTGGTATGCGAAAATAGCAGTGGCGGATCCAGGGGGGGCCCGGGGCCCCCCCTTTGCGATTTGGGCCCCCTCCTTTGACATTCCGGGCCCCCCCTAGAAAATTTTTTCAGCTGTTTATAATGCATATTTCGAGTGAAAATTAAGCATTATTTTAATAAATTCCACAAATTTTTAAAAAATTTCGCCTGCGGCGCGCTTACATATACTTCCGTGCTGCTTTATTACGTGCTTAGTTTTGTGACAGAACTTCTGTCTCTTAAAGTGTCTTCCATTTTGTTTCCTTTCCTGTTTTGTAAGTATATAGTTAATTGTACTCAACGCTTTCAGTTTATTTTATGACTATATACAGGCTTATATTTATATATATATATTTACAAATTTTATTTTGCTTTCATAACGTATATATATATATATATAAATGGGCAATGCAAGATTGATAATTGGCAGCTTCTGAAAGTGTTCTAGAATAAATCGTGGAAGTGAAAAATTCTGAAAAGAATCCAATTCCGGTTTTGGTTTTCCACTGATCGATTATACAACTCAATAACTCATCTCATCTTAACTAATCTTTTTAAACATTTGAACTGCTGAATTTTCCACGATTTCAAAAAATTCTTCAACTTCTGGGGGGCCCCGCCCCCCAGACCCCCCGTTTCGCACATTATCTTTGTTGCCATTGTAGCTTGTCCTCTTCATTGCCACCATTCCTTGTATATACTTATATACTTATACGTACTATTTTACTGCAAGTTTTTCACTTCGTAAGTTACTATAGGTATATATATATATATACAGTACATTTCATGAAATCCAGGACTGGTGGCGTAATTTCCAAATTGGCGAAAACAGCAAAATGTCGCGAAGTATTAGCGATTTTCGCCAAAGTTGGCGAAAACTCCGAACAAAGTTGGCGAAAAAACAAGAATTGTCGCCAAGTAAACAAGACTTTTCGCCAATTTTGGCGAAAATTGCCGTAACTTCGCGATATTTCGCCAATTTGGAAATTACGCCACCAGTCCTGGATTTCATGAAATGTACTGTATAATCTCCATTTTATTTATTTAATCTTTTCAAAACTTTGCAATACGGATTTTTTCCAATTTCAAAAAATTCTTCAACTTCTGGGGGGCTCTGCTGTGCTTCTTGTGTGTATATATATATATATATATATATATTAATTCTCCATGCTTTGCTTCACTCACGGGATATAGTTGTTTTCCAATTGGCAAGTGAACTAACCTTTCCATACACAATATTTTCTTGTAAAAATATTTTGTTCCTGGAAAAAGCAAATTTTTACCCCCCCCCAGGAAAAATTTGGTTACCCCCCCCCAGAAAAATTTTTCAGCGGGCCCCCCCCTTTTCAAAATCCTGGATCCGCCACTGGAAAATAGGGCTTGAAAACCTAGGTGTATTTTGGGGGTGGGTGGGGGGATCCCTCCTTCCAAATGGAGGGGTCGCCGACCCTCCCCCTAAAACCTGTTTCCAACCCCTCCCCCAAATCGGTCTTTGGCCAACCCCCCCCCTAAAAATTTTTAAACCCCTACCTACATTTATGAAAATTTTTAGCCAAAAACTTTTTTCAAGAGATTTTTGAAAATTTACCAAAAAGTAAAGAAAAATCGCTAAAGTTTACTTAATTACCAGAAAAATCGCTAAAAAAAGCTCAAAATTGAGAAACATTTCCGTTTTTTAACTTCCTATTTTTTCAAACCCCCACCGCAAGCTTTTTGCCTTTTTGAAAATTCAGAAATATTTGCAGCTTTTTAAAGAAAAAGCGATTTTTTGCTGACCCCCCTCGAAACTTTTTCCTATCCCTCCCCCCAAATCGAATTTTTCAGACCCCCTCCGTCCTCCCATTTTTGCCAGACCCCCCCTCCCTACCTTTTTTCAAACACCCCACACTTTTTTCGCCAGCCACACCTATGCTTGAAAATTGAGAAATTTATATATGCCAAAAGATGCCAAAATTAGCCCAAATTCCAGTTTATAATTGCATATAAAAGCTATTTTTAAACGACTTTAGCTGTTTTTAGCTGATTCAAACAGTTTTGTCGATTTTTTTAAAAATTTTCAAATATATATTGCAAAAAATTTTTGAAATTGACTTGGGAGGGAGTGGTTGAGGTCGTGTATGGGGGGAAGCAAGGGGTAGGCTTGTCAAGCGTCTCGTGGGGGGTCTCACACGCGGCACACTGTAGCCTGGTCTTCATAGGTGTTTGTTTGGGGAGGAGTGGAGGGACCGCTGACCCTCCCCCCTAAAAAATTTTTCCAACCCCTCCTCCCTAATCGGCCTTAGGCCGACCCCCAGGGTTGGGAGTCTCGGTCTCGGTCTCGCTCACCCAAAAGTCTCGGCCTCGGACCGAGACCGGAAATTTTTTGAAAATATCTAATTTTGGCGAAAATTTTAAACCAATGTTATGAAAATTAACTAACGAGGTGCGGAAACCATATGTTTATGTGTTAAAGCCCCTAATACTAGATCTAAGCCTCAAAAAATGGTTGAAACTAATTTTAAGCTAAAAATTGCTAGTCTCGGTCTCGGTCTCGGTCTCGCCCAAAAGCCGAGACTTGGCCAGTCTCGGTCTCGGTCTCATCTCGGTCTCGCCCAACCATAGGTGAACCAGGCTACAGTTTACCCCCTGTGAGACCCCCCCCCACGGAGAGGCCAGACCCCCCACCCCCACACCCGACCTCGACTACTCCCCCCCAAGCCGAGCTCAAGACCCCCCCTCCCCCCCCCAAAATGGGTCCAAACAAGAGAAAAAAATGCTAAATTTTAGCAAAAATTTGCAATTTTTCAAAATTTTCTGAAAAAAATGTCGAGAAACAGTTAAACGCTAAGAAATAGGTTTTAAAACACAATGCGATTAAGTTTTTTTTAGTAGATTTATGTCGAAAAGAATAATGATTTTATGTCCAAAAAGGGCCATTTTTTAAGCTGAAAAAATTTGGGTACAGTTTGGGTACAGTTTTTTTTGAAAATTTCCGATTTTTGAGACCCCAAGCCAGATTTGGACTTTCACTCCCCCCCCCAACCCAAACAGGTGGTACACCTATGCGCCCAACCCTGCCGACCCCCCTAATTTTCAAAATTCAAACTCCCTGCCAAATTTTCCAATTTTTTAGCCAAACCAAATTCGAAAAATTTTCAAAAAATCGACTGCAAAAAAGTAGCGAAAAATTGCTCAAAATTCTGGCATAATTGGCTGGAGAGTCGCTAAACATAGCTCAAAATTGAGAAACTTTTTCCGTTTTTTAATTTCCTATTTTGTTCAAAACCCCCACCCCAAGCTTTTTGCCAGCCACATCATGGGCATACGTCATGTGTACCACTCTGGTTTAAGTTGGGTCAAATTCCCTCCATTTATTTCTACAAGGGTTGTCATAGGGAATTTGACTCCCGCCCAGGTATGTTGGGGGGAGTATAAAATCCAAATCTGGCTTGTGGGGGTCCCAAAAATCGGAAATTTTCAAAAAAACCATACCCAAACTGTAACTAAATAGCAACAGCAGCACACACAATACGTAACTGAACGAAGTT
>JASAND010027053.1:0-22594 GCA_030248195.1 Trissonchulus latispiculum
ATGCCCATTTCAGGCCAAGTACATGGCTGAAGAATTTGTAGCCGAGTGGGTCCCCAAGGCTCGCCTTTGAGAGCCCTGTGGCACGCAAAAGAAGGCAAGGGCCATCTAATTCGCGTTCTAATCATGTTAGACGTGATTCGCGGAAAGGCCGCATCGGTGCCTGAATTTCGCCGTTGGCTCTACAACACCGGAGTTGCTTACTTGGCTGAAGCTGTATCTACGGATACCTTTTGGGTCTGCGGCATTGACGCCTCTGTTCTCGCGAGTCTGACTCCACGAGAACGCAGTGAGCGACTCCGTAATCCACCAGGAAAAAACTGGATGGGCAACATTTGCATGATTGTTCGCCGCGAACTTTTTCCCACTCTTTTTCATGATCTAAATGTCCGAGAATGCGAACAACGCCTGCGGGAGGCAAGAGTTTTGGCTCGTCAGTAATTTCATGTGGCGGGGTGGGTATATCTTGTTTATGTTGGCCCGTATTGGTATAAAGGGTGGTGGTTCTACGATCTCTAAATTGTCTTCACTTGCATGCATAAATCTTCACTTTACCTTTCTCGTAGCACTGCTTCTAGATTTCTTAGTGCATTTCTTGCTTTCTTCTTTTCATTTTCGTGATAAACTTGAATTTTCCTTTGTTCTTCATGACAAATTTTCTCTGGTCATTTCATCAAAATTGATTAAACTTCATGCTTTTATCAATTATTTAAATTTGGATTCTGTTACAAATCGACTAAATTTGAATTTTATTACAAATTGAATTGATGAATAAATTACCCCTATTGATATTTATTTTCTGAATCTTGAAATTTTGAATTCTTACATTCTACAAGGGTGGGTATTTTGTATTACTTGCATTTTATCATATTAATTTTTTACCGTATAGGCAATAGTACTGGGGTATAAATAACACCGTGCCGCACCTCGGCGGGTCCGTGGCTGCTCGTCGCCTGCGCTATCCCCATAGGGAAGGTAACGGTGGGCGGTCAGCCCCGGACCGGCAATTTTGACTCTTGAGAATTATTTTCCGTTTTCTCTGATTTGGCGTCTCCTACGGTGCCTGCGTTTTCCCCATAGGGAAGATAACGGTTCCGTCGGTTTCTGCCTACACTCTCTAAATTAATCGGGCCTCATATATATGTATTGCGGGCTTTGGCCCAAATATTTTTGTTTGCTACTGTTAGGCATCATGCCTATATGCTTATTCACATATATACATGCCATATATTATTCCATTTTTGTTTGTTTGTTCCGTATTATCCTAACTGTTCCCCTTCCCTCCCCCCTGTCCCCTTTTGACGGCGAGTGTTCCCCTGCTGTACTGTTTGTTTGTTGTTACTGTAATTTCCCCATTTGTGATACGGGTTGGCCCCGATGATTCTATCTAGTGTTTGGACGGGCCTGGTTTGTTGCCTGGAAGGCTGGCGGTGATGGCTTCGGTTGAGCGGGCGCTTGATGCCGTGGGGCATCCGCCCAGTGGTCCGGAGGTCGTGGTCCGGTGATATGATTTGGGATTTTTCCCTTGGTGCTTGGACTTTGAAATCTCTCCCGCAGCCTGGAGCTACTTAGGATTGTTTGAACTTTATAAAGTCAATTTTTGTGATTGTTGTGATGAATCCGGTTGTTTGTCCCTCTACCTCGTCCGTTCCCCCTCCCCCTTTCCCCTTTTTCTACTAACTTTTATTTTACTGTCTATATTTTCTATGTTCTCTACAGATTTAGCGTTAACCGTGGTTGGGTGGGGTCTACATTTGGTCATTGTTGTGGGTTTCTTCTCCTGATTTAAAATTTTCTATAAATTTTAATTAAAATTCTGTTTCTTCTATTCTTCATATTTCTGAGATATTCTTTTCTCTTGGGTTCTCTCTAGCTCAGCTTGGCTGTTCTATATATGCTGTATGTTATTCCATTTTACTTACTTTTTCGGGTCTTTTTCTTTCTCTTAACATGGTGTTTGTTTCACTTTTCTTTCAAAAATAGTCACGGGTTTACTTTAATTCAAAATTTTTCTACACATACTGCCATTATTTTGCCTTATTTTTGCCATGTCTACCTTACGCAGCTATGCCAGTATTGCTTTATTTTGTGTGCTTTATAATTCTTGGCATTTAGTAAAGATTCTATATATTTTTGTATGTTGGGGCAGGCAGGTGCTCAGGAGAGACCACCTTTTTGAGTAAAATACTCTACTTTCTGATCTTTTTCGCTCTGCTGGAGCATTTGAAATTTAGTCTCTCCTCGAGTCTCGCTGCCTTCCCCCGTAAGATCTGACTTCATATGTGTGAATTTCTTCTACAATTATTTCTATATTTGAAAATTTTCTATTCTATTTTTCGAGCGCTTTTGTTGGCACTCGCTTTTGTTTATATTATATTCTATTATAAATTTATATCTTCGGATTATGTCCTGTTTTGTAATGTGCGCTCTAGTCGCGGCTGAAGGGCTTGTCCCAATTATCTTTGTATTTGTATGTCGGCAAAGTCCGTATATGTTGAATGTACCCCCGGTATGTTCCGGCGTAGTTTTACCCGTGTCTCGGCAAAACCCGAAAATGTGTAAAACATGGGGTCGAGTGATTCCCGGTATCCAAAGTGAACCGAGGAAATATTTTAACAATTTTCCCATTTTTCTAACACACATTTTACCTCTACTAGTAGCTAAGGTACGTAGGCTAACTCAACTTTTATTACTAACCTATGTGCCTGGAGGCCGCGGCGAGGGCGCGCGTTTCAAAAGAGGGGGTAATCTGTAGAATATTTCCTTGATTTTATTCTAAATTATTCAAAAGTGAGTGCTAACTTTATGCAAAATCAATCTAAATTTGACTGCTGTGTACGGTCCAACGCCGTACATAGCTAATACATCTTCATCGCCATTTTGATTATAATTTCAGTCATTCTGTTTTTCAAACTTTGTCATAGTCGGCGGCGTGGGCGCCATTTCAATTACTACCTTTTTCTCCGGCTTCGCTCAGCTGTCAATTGGGGGATTGTTTTGGGGGTACACCCAAATACTTGTCAGGTACTTGTCCACAGTTTGTTTTTGTTTTGTAATTTTGTAATTTCTATTTTGGTGCTTGCTTAAATTCTTTTATATTATTTAAGTATAATGATGTGAAAAATTATGTCAAATTTAGAATATCGTTTGTTTCTGAACTGATTGCGTTTTTGGTATTTTGTTGTGGAAGTAAATCCGTGAAACTAGGGCTGTGTCGTTCATTTTAAATAGGTTAGCGAATAAGTAGGAGGAGTCAGACATTTTACACACTCACACGATCCTTTAATCTTCACTGAGAAATCAAATTATTTATTGTCAATATTCCAAATTCGACACCCCCACCACGATCCCCCAAACCTCCCCCAAAAACAGTTTTCTATTTTTATGTCAAAAACCGCATTTTCACTCAACCATTGCTAATGCTAAAAAGCATTCAACCATGGAGTAATTTTGACATTAGACAGGGGTTTTAAACTCGAAAACGTGATTGGCAACATGTTTCTAGTCTAAAATACGGGCAATATTGAGCCAAAAAGTCCATAAAACCGTTAAAAACGTGTATTTCTCGCAATAATAACCACTTTAAGCCAAAAATTTGGACTTTTTTGAAAACTGGCAGAATTATTTTTTGCCAATTTTTCGCGCCCTCGGCGCGACTACCCCCCCCCCCCCCCCAGTTGGGTGGGGGGGGGGGCGGGGGCCCCCAATAATTTTTGAGGGGTTTAGAAAAATGGCTGTGGGGGGGTCACCCCCCCCCCCCAATTACACCTATGGGGGGACGGCACAGGTGTAAATGGGGCTGGGGGAACCCCTCCCCCCAAATGGACAAATTCCGACCCCAGTTCCGACATTCCCCAAATTCCGACAAATTCCGACCCTAAAACGGGGGAGGGTAGCAGAATCTAAAAATCTGGCGGGGGTCTGAAATTTGTCGGCTTGGTGTAAATGGTATTTAGTGTGAGAGGGGGGCTCCCCCGAAATTTTGGGGGGCCCCTTCTGCAGTTCCCCCAACTCCCCAAACCACCACAAAAGCAGAACTCCGTTTTTATGCCAAAAATAGCATTTTCAACAGCAGCAGGTTTAAAAGTAATTATTTTTCCATGAATTACAAAATAACTTTTATTTTCTGTTTGCAAAAAACAAGTATGAATTAGGCAAGAAACAGGTAATGAACGCATAAAAGTAATTTTGGGGGGGGGGGGGAGAATAAAAGGGGTCATCAAAAATGGGAGGGGCCCCCACCCGCCGAAATATCGTCACCTATAAAGCGCTCCCCACCCCAAATGTCTCTTACACCTGTACCGAAACCTATTCCTTCTCCAATATATTTGTATATTTCTTCTACTTTCCAACCTCACTCGAAATTCACAGCATTTCCCTGGACTATACGTTTTCATTTTTCATGCCGATTTAGTTATATTGCGATTTATGCTTATATCATTCGAGGAAACTGTGGTTTATACTGTGCAAAAGGACTGGATTTTCGTAAATTTCAATCCTTTTGCACACCAGAACTCAGTTCCTCTGTTCAATTCTGGAATTTAACTATCACATTAACATGCCAATTCACAATGTATATACGTACTACGTGCATACTGGAATTTATAGACAGAGAATAACCCAATAAATACGCGTCCAGGATCGATCCGAGGGGCTAAAAATGGTTGCTTCTGAACTAAAATTGGCTATAAACTTTTCTTTTCATTGGAAACGGAGACAAAAACATTCTCGGAAAATTACACTTTTTAATTTGAGTAAGAAAACAGTAAAAACAATTTTTTTGAAAATCGATGCTTTTTGAAACTTAAAAACAGGACTAGGAAAACATTTGGGCGTATACAGTATGCTCAGCGACCACGATTTACCATATCTCGGACCACCACAAGGCCGAAAAAGCCATTTTTAGTGACTTTTAAGCCATTTCTAGTGAAAGCGGGAGTTTTCGCCAAAACAGGGAAAAAATGCAAACTTTAGGTTAATTTCCTGAAAGGTACAGAGCGACATTAGAAACTCCCCTCGTTACATTCCGCGCAGAGTCCGAAATATTCAAATAAAACAAACCAAACCGATTTAGCGTATAGCCTGTCAAAAACGTCGCTCACAACCGAAGTCACAAATAAGCGAAAGTCCGACTTTGGGGCCTTGGTACAGAGCCAAAATTTTCCAGGTGCCAAAATGACCAAAAAAGGTAGCATGGGGGGATACTGTCAACCAACACATAACAGTAGTATTGGGCCAAAACGCCCACAACGTTCCGACACTTCCCTAGAAAATGCACTTCCAATTAGCGTAATTCACCTAGATAAAAAATCAAACGCAAACTACGTATATAACTGTTGCCAAGTGCAAAAAATTGAAGTTTCGAACTCGAACCAAGCGTATGGAGATACTTGTAGTACTACTCGAGTACTTTACGAGACGGTAGCATTTTTACCCCTCCCGGACCTATAAATAGCTGGCACCAGGCCAACACAGTCTCCAGGGAGCCGCGCAGACGCCTTTACACCCACGCTATATAGTGGCGCTATCACGCCCCTTAATGTCACTAAATACAATATTAACATAATACGTAATACATGCAAAAATTTCTAACCTATTGCGGCTGGTACTATGCTATCAGTATTCACACCTGTTATGTATTCACTTTTATTAAAATTGAAGAAAGTCAATTTATTTCGAATGTGCTTCAGATAGTTGCCTCGGGTCAACTTGACCCTAATGATTTTGGGAAATGAACAAATCCATGTGCGAAAATAAGAAAAAAATCCGTAACTGCACATTTTAGTGAATGATCAAAACCCCCTTTAATAACCAACCATGAACCAGACGTAAATTCCAGAAACACAATACTTACCCACTCCTGAATCCTGATTCGGAGCTGTTTCAGTGATAAAAACCATATATAAATATACCGTGTCGAACAGAGGAACTGAGTTCTAGTGTGCAAAACGATTGAAATTTACGAAAATCCAGTCCTTTTCCACAGTATAAACCACAGTTTCCTCGAATGATATAAGCATAAATCGCAATATATAAGGAAATCGGCATGAAAAATGAAAACGTATAGTCCAGGGAAATGCTGTGAATTTCGAGTGAGGTTGGAAAGTAGAAGAAATATACAAATATATTGGAGAAGGAATAGGTTTCGGTACAGGTGTAAGAGACGTTTGGGGTGTGGAGCGCTTAGGTGACGGCATTTCGGCGGGTGGGGCCATAGTTTCCCTAGAACTTTGGGTTTGGGGGGGGGGGTAAATTTGGGAAGGTTGGTGGTCGACAAAAGAAATGTGATGGGGGTACCCCCCCAAAATTCGGACCTCAGAAAATTCGAATAATGACCAAAAAATGCAAAAGTTTCTGTAATGTAGCCCTTTTTTCTTCAAAATCATACATGGGCAATGGATGCGACCGTGGCCTATACAGCCAACGAAAATTTTGCGCGGGGGTCAAAAAATTTCCAATCAGACTGGTTTATTGTAATTTTGCATGCATAAACCTTTATCAACTTTGTCAAGCGATTACTTTAGCTAAAAATCAGTATTCGGGGCAACGAAAAAGGCTCTCGGGGTATTTTTGTGCAAAACACATCTGTTAAAGGGCAATTCTACAGCGTTTGTATATTAAATGCCCCACAATCGCTGGAAAAACATCGGTCGAATTTTCGCAAAAACTACATTTTCAATCATTACAGACAAAGAAATAACTGTTGGGTAATGATCACGCCTCGAATAGCTGGCCTTAGTGTGACCTTCAAATCGACAAATTTAGTTTAATTTTACGGCCTGCGTAGCTCGAGAAGTAATGGATTATTTGATTTCTGCAAAAAACTGACAAGTTTTTGACGCTAAAATATGAGAGTTTGTTGTCTATATCTCACAATAGAGAAAAGCTAGAAAGTTGCTTCAAAAAGCAAAACTGTAGGGCATAATGAGATCTTTCGAATGAATATAGGTGTAACTATGCAGCTGCTAGCCAGCTGTCAGAAATCTGCTAAATCCACCCCGAACGGTAACGCCCACCTTTCGAAGCGGGACTACGTCGAGGGTGCTATAACACTAAAAAGAAAAGAAGTAATTTTGGAAAGATTCATCAAATTTGAACGGGATTTATATGTAGTTAGAGAACAAATCTTATCGAACAGTTGAGAACCCAAGAAGCCCCAGTACTCCAAAATCCTATCGAAAAAATGCAACGATGTAGTTGTGGATCAAATCGCTTAGTAAAATTAAGAACCCCAGAGCGTCTAGAACCCCCACGAAAATAAAAGCTTCAGGAAGACAATTAGTGGATCTGAACGCAGCATAAAGTGACTTTTATCTTGACATGGGCCGTTGATTTTGAAAATTTCCTGACAGATCGAAGCAAAATGTCGGTGCGTCGAAGGCGCAAAATTTTTCTAAAAGGATTTCTGTAGCTCAAAACCTTTACAAAGCAATCCAATAAAGTTTCCATCTGAGTATCAACAGCTGAACCTTTTTGTTGTCTAGGTGAGTTTAGAAATATTGTTGGAAGAAATATAACTGGAAGAAAATATATTCAAAACTGCATAAAAACTAAACGCAAACTGTTAACAAAAGCATTAAATGTTGATGAAGGTCTTGAATTTTGAAAAAATATAATAATGAAAACCTTTGATAAAGATTAATCTGTTTGAAGTATTAGTCCTGTTGTAAATTAGCATGTTTTACAGAGAATTAATCTGATGGGGTAAGACAAATCAAAATTGAAATTTAATTCCAACAGTGCTGATCCCCGCGCAGGGACGCCGAGAAGGTTCCAACAGTACTGACCCCCGCGCAGAGACCTGTTACTCTGCGCGATGGTTTCAACAGTGCTGACCCCTGCGCAGAGACACGCCGCGAGGGTTCCAACAGTGCTGACCCCTGCGCACAGACACGCCGCGAGGGTTCCAGCAGTGCTGACCCCTGTGCACAGACACGCTGCTTTGCGCGAGGGTTCCAACAGTGCTGACCCCAGCGCAGAGATACGCTGCTTTGCGCGAGGGTTCCAACAGTGCTGACCCCTGCGCAGAGATACGCTGCTTTGCGCGAGGGTTACAACAGTACTGTCCCCCGCGCAGAGCAACAGGTCTCTGCGCGGGGGATCCAACAGTTCTGACCTCTGCGCAGAGACACGCTGCTTTGCGCGAGGGTTCCAACAGTGCTGACCCCTACGCAGAGATACGCTGCTTTGCGCGAGGGTTACAACAGTACTGTCCCCCGCGCGGAGCAACAGGTCTCTGCGCGGGGGATCCAACAGTTCTGACCTCTGCGCAGAGACACGCTGCTCTGCGCGAGGGTTCCAACAATGCTGAACCCCGCACAGGGTCCCCGCACAGGGTCCCGCTCTGCGCTGCGCGGGGGTCACAAATTTTGCTGCGCACTGCGCGGGGGTTTCGGATTCTGGCCTATACATGTATAGGCCCAGTATAGGCATTGCGCATGCGTGTTCAAAATAATTCCTCTTTTTCACGTTTTAGGCGTTTTTGCACCGTTTTAGAGCGATTTTAAGTCAAAAGTTTAGAATATTTTTTCAAAAAATGACCATTTTTCGGCATTGGGTCCAAAAATCGCTGGGGGGGTTCGGGGGGGGGGGGGGTAGCCGAAAGTTGGGGGAGGGTATGTCAAAAATTAATTCTGTTGGGGGGGGGGGGTGAAATTGGTCAAAAATATTAGGGGGATACCCCCCAACCCCCCCACAGGAAACTATGGGTGGGGCCCCCCTCCCATTTTTGATGACCCCTTTTACTCCCCCCAAAATTACTTTTAAACCTGCTGCTGTTGAAAATGCTATTTTTGGCATAAAAACAGAGTTCTGCTTTTGGGGTGGGTTGAGGAGTAGGGGGAACTGCAGAAGGGGCCCCCCAAAATTTCGGGGGAGCCCCCCTCTCACACTAAATATATACCATTTACACCAAGCCGACAAATTTCAGACACCAGCCAGATTTTTAGATTCTGCTACCCCCCCCCGTTTTAGGCAAAACTGGGTCGGAACTTGTCCAGTTGGGGTGAGGGGTTCCCCCAGCCCCATTTACACCTGGGCCGCCCCCCCGTTTTAAGTCAAATTGTGCGAAATGTTTGTATAGAATCGCTTGAAAAACGTATAATTACCAGAATTTAGTTTTAAAAGGATTGCGACTCTACAAACGTAAACTCGTATTCACAGCATTTACAATTATAGCATGTAACGAACGGTAAATTCATTTAATTCATTCTTCATACAACTAGTTACAATTCCAATTGAGAGCAAACAAGCCTTGAGTTAGCTATCTTTTGCTTGTATTGACCGATAACTAGTTAAATAAAATTTTGAAATTTCTGAATAAAATTGTTGGTGCAGGGAAGCAAACAATAGCAAATAAACTGGTGACTCAATCAGCAGAATTTGTGTATAACTTATTCACAAATTTTTAGATCACGGATCAATCATGGGAGTGACAAGTGACATTTAGCACTCCCATAATAAAATGTGTTTTCCTAGCAAACGAAAGGTGACTCAATCATAATAAAATTTGACTCAATCACTGTGCGAACTAACAAGCTTGACCCAATCTTTTTTGACGTTGACTCATTCAGTGGGAGTATCAGGTGTACACACATACCACTCGTGCGCTTACAGCTTTGTAGTAGGCATCAAGTGCCATGGCATCCATTGTCATTCTATTGTAGCTTATTTGCATCGTCATATTTTCAATCTGAAAAGCATAACAACTCTTTGAATATTAAATGTCTGCTCACATTTGAGGACATACTGTAGGAGCAGTTCCGCCTTCCTTTCGTATTTTTTTCATGAAAGCAGCTTTGAGGCTTGAGGTGACACTGAGTAACCGCTCATGCAGCTTTCCCGAGGCACTTGTCATGGCTATGATAACACCACGAGTGCATAATTGCACTATATATATATATATATGAAGAAGAGTAAGCCACTAGAGGGCTCCTCTTCTTGGCATTGCGTAACGGTGATACGACCACAATACGCGAATGTTCCCCCGTTTGGTGGGGGCGGGGGGTAGCTTTCTTCAACAAAGCATACCCCCCTCCGTTTGGTGGGGGGGGGAGCCAACAGCCAATCAGATTGCAGAGACCCCCTCCCTGTTTGGTGGGGGGGGGGGGGTAGATCAGAGGATTACGGTAGTTTTTGTTCTATTTGAAAAAGGGTCGACGTTTGGTGGGGGTATGCAAAAGGAATACCCGTTTGGTGGGGGGGTATGCAAAGGGGGTCCTCGTTTGGAGGGGGTATGCAAAAGGGATCCCCGTTTGGTGGGGGGGTCGCCAACACCCAATCGGATTCAGCCAATTTTAGCCTGACTTGGCGACCCCCCCAAACGGGGTTACCCCTCTTCCTCCCCCCCCCACCAAACAGGGGACCCCTTATTACGCCCCACCAAACGGGGAGGGGGATGCCTTGTCGACCCCACCAAACGGGGGAACATTCGCGTATTGTGGTCTTAGCACCGTTACGCAATGCCAAGAAGAGGAGCCCTCTAGTGGCTTACTCTTCTTCTAATATATAGTGCAATTATGCACTCTTGGTAACACGCATCCCAGTAAAGGCGGCAGCCCCTTGGGTTATCTCGGATAAACGGGGAGCTGAGAAATAAGTGCTTTTGGCTGACGCTCACTGGGATTGCATGAGTTCTGGCTAGAATTTTGAATTCTAGACTTGACATGATCCTCTTACTTCTAAGAAACCGTCGCGCTAACGGTGGTTCAGAGAAAATGATTTCATGTTTGACTATTTCAACTTTACGGTTGCTGTCAATTCAACTTTAAACGATTGCAAATTATCCGTTTGTGTCGTACATGAACTGGATCTAATCGTTGCAATACTTCTACTTTGCCAGATGAATGGTAATTGGCCAAATTGACACCGGTGTTCAAAAAAGGTGTTAAACATAATTTAAAAAATTACCGTCCTATTAGCTTGCTGTGCTCCAGTGTTAAAACTATGGAATCTATAGTTGATGAAACTTATGGAATTTATCGAATCCCACACCTTAATTTCTGGTAGCCAACACGGTTTTAGATCAAAAAATCTACTATAAGTCAGTTGTTGCAAACCCTTAATGACTGGACAAAAGCTTTAAATAGTATGAAGTGGTTAAACGTTCTATGGCTGGACATTGCTAAAGCTTTTGACTCAGTATCGCATTCTATTTTGTTAAAAAATTGCAAGGCTGCGGTATTCGAGGTAAAATGTATAAGTGGTTTGAAAATTGCTTGTTAAATCGTAAGCAGTTTGTGCAGATAGGTAACGCTCAGTCTGAAATTACAAGTGTAACTTCCGGAGTTCCGCAAGGCAGCATACTTGGGCCTCATTTTTCTTGATTTTTATGAATGATATTGAAGATTGTCTTCAACATATGGTTGCAAAAATTTTTGCAGATGATTCAAAATTTTATCTGGTTCGAAATTCTACACAAAACTGGATTCAAGGTCAGTCTGACAGACAGCATCGCTGAATGCAATACTGAAAATAAGTTAAAAGTTGCTTTTGAAAAGTGTAATATGTTATACCTAGGCATGGAAACGATTGTAACTCTTACTGGTTTAATGCTCATCTTATAAATAGTATGAGTGAGGTTAGAGACTTAGGAATAATTATGTCCAATAATCTCAAATTTTCTAATCATATTGCATATATTGCTAAAATTGGGTTCAAAATGGTAAATCTGATTTACAGGAATTTTCATTGTAGATCATTCCTTTTCTGGTTAAATTATATATTGCTTTTGTTAGGTCTAAATTAGAATACGGCAGTGAAATATGGAATCCGTATCTGAATAAGGATATTTATATGCTTGAACGGGATCACAAATTGTCCACTAGGCATCTGCCTGGGTTAAGGAATCTAAGTTATGAGCAGCGCCGTATGCACTTAACGTTACCTACGCTTGAAACTAGACGAATATATAAGGATTTGACTTTGGTTATCTGGGGTATGAGTTCGTGGCTGACTAGTTGGCTGAAATTCCCGAGTTGTTGGTTTGAGAAATTATGATGTTGGTTACTTAGCAGGGCATTGGGTTAGAAGGTAGCCGAGAAGAATTAAGTTGGTTTAAAGTACGACCAAGTATTTTGGGCTGGGTTAAAAGTGATGCCAACATTTTGAAAGTTGGTTTGGAGATTAGTCAAGAGTGACTGTTGTTGTAATAAGGCGATTTTAAGCCAAATCGAGATGCTAGGTTTAGGGTCGAAAAGTTTTGTTTATAGAAATTGGTAAGAACACGTCGAGTGCAAGTCAAGCAAACCAATGAAGCTTGGTTTATTGTTTTGATGCTATTTCAGTTTATGGATATTGATAACAAGAGGTGCGGTGGAAGTCAAGTCAACCAATCTAACTTGACTTGGGTTATGTGAAAGTGAGTCTTTCAAAAATAAGCCAAGTAAAAACAGATTAAGTTTTAGATGAGTGATTGTTGTTGGTATTACTTCATTTTTAACCAACCAATCATGATTGGGTTAAATACAGAATGCTAGGCTTCCTGCACTAAGTTTTGCGAGTATGCATTTCGGGAAGAAGACGTGTGGTGCAAGTCAAGTGAACCAATCAAGCTTGGCTTAAAACAGTTGGCTTGCTGGGTAGTTTTGTGTTTATGCATACTGCTCCACAAGTCTTGTGAAGGTAAGCCAACCAAGCAAGCTTGTCTTGGCTTAAGTCAGTGTGACTTGGTGTAAAATAAGCCAAGTAAAAGTGATGAAGCGTATGGGAATTGAGAGGTTTGATTAATATAGCGAGGAGTGGGTACGGATGAGTGTGGTGGGGTGGGGGATGGGACGCATAGTTGTCTTAGGGGGGGGGGGTGGGGGGAAGGGTTCTTGAAATCCAGGGGTCAGCGAGTCTGAATTTAAAATTTTGCTTAGGTTAGATCGGATTTTGGGGGGCTGCAAAGCGAGATATGTTTGTTGGGGGGGGCGGGGTTAGGGCATAGGTGTAAGTGGGGGGAGGTTTTGGGACTGATGGCCGGCAGGCGCCAAACGTCATTGGTTGGCTAGGCCTACACCGCACTTGCTACACGTTTACATGTGCTAGCATTGTTGGTTGCCTTGACTAACACTCGTTCACTTGGTTTATTTTTGACCAAGTCACTTCCTGTTAAGCCAAGCCAAGCGTCATTGGTTGGCTAGGCCTACACCGCACTTGTTACACGTCTACATATGCTAGCATTGTTGGTTGCCTTGACTAACATTCGTTCACTTGTCTTAGTTTTGACCAAGTCACTTCCTGTTAAGCCAAGCCAAGCGTCATTGGTTGCCTAGGCCTACACCTCACTTGTTACACGTCTACATATGCTAGCATTGTTGGTTGCCTTGAATAACACTCGTTCATTTGGCTTATTTTTGACCAAGTCACTTCCTGTTAAGCCAAGCCAAGCGTCATTGGTTGGCTAGGCCTACACCGAATTTGTTACACGTCTACATATCCACCTAATACCTAACAACGGAAATCTTAAATTTTATCTTGTTCTCCTGAAATTAACCAATTACTGTTGGTTGGCTACATTAAATGGATCTACAGCTCCACTTATCCACATTCTTAAAGTCCACTAAGTCAGACTAAATTAACCCATTCGTGTTGGCTGACTTGGACAAAGGCAGCTACAGATTTCGAACACAGCTTTAAATCTAAAACGTCAAGTTAGCCAACAACTATTGGTTGGCTAGATTAAATGCATCTACAGGTCCATGGTATATACCTATTGTTCTCCTGAAGTTAACCAATTACTGTTGGTTGACTTGCTAACATCTAAGCTAACGGTAGTTACCGTTTGGGTTTCTTGCTGACACCTAGGCTAACGGTAGTTTTTGTTTGGCTTTCCAATTGCCCAACTTAAATTTCCACGGTTGCTTTCTTCCTCAGATATAGGCTAACGGTACTTTTCGTTTGGCTTATCTTGTTTACATCTAGGCTAACGCTAGTTTTCGTTTGGCTTTCTAATTCCCCAACTTAAATGTTTACATTTTCGGAAACAAAAATAAACCTAGTACTCCTTAAACCAAGTCAAGCTAAGTCAGCCACGAACACATTACCTTGACTTTAGTCTTTTTCAATTCGAGAGTTGTCAAATTTTGGAACTGCTTGCCTGAAATTGCTTTGAGTCCATCTTTATACAGTTTTAAAAGAAATATAGCCTTAAATGAATTCTCTGTCGAATCAGGTGGTCGGGTATCAGTAGTCGACAATCGGCCCAACTCGACCATCGTTCGTTAACCTTAGTTGTCTCTGGTACTGATGGAGAAATGTAACCTTGGCATTTGTTTTACATGTTTACATGTTTACGGGAATGAATCGTATGTATTAATGGTATTCTGTTGACTGGCATTAAATTAAATTGAAATAGAATTAGAAAAATAAATCAGACTCACCTTTTTGATCGCAAGCAATTTTGTGTCTTCGTCCATCCAGTTTGTGTTACGCATCAATTCTTTGGAAGCAGTTTGGATATGCTTTGCCATCTCTAACATCTACAACACAGCTAACGCATCGTCAAGAGTACATAATAGATAAGAGTGTGATAGCTGACCGTCTCTATCAAGGTACAATCTCTGCACGTTATACGCTGAGCCTTCCTCGTCCAGCACATGTTCTAAGCAGATGTTGTTTTCTGTGCGTATGAAAGCTCAAAATACAAGACTCTGTTATTCTTTAATGTGTTTGTGTCGAGAAATTGTGAAGGCTACGTTTGTGAGGACCACCGTGCAGTGTGCACAGCATCCTAAAGCATACACTGCCACAATCCTATCTTTAATGTCCTCTTCATACTGTACCTAAAATATTGTAGATGTATTCTGTGCAGGCCCAAAAGCAAGAAGCTGGACCGCTTTTAACCAAAGAAGAAATAAATTTCAAATTTGCATGAACGACAGCTAAAACTCTACGCTCTTTGAAGCGTGTAATTTTTTATCAGATCCGCATTACCAGACGAAAAAATTTAGCTTGATGTTGCCAGTGAAAACATGCTATGGGTTATTCCTTGGTTACTCATGCGAAGTTTTGGGTCTGCCATGATGGAATCGGAACCAGAACTGGCAGCCTGGTCGTACTCTCAGGTACCCGGGCCCAGACCCCGTCTAGATTTTCCTGGAATAAGGGTTCAGAATAAATGTTTGAAATTGATGGAAACCTCTTAAAATTAATATTATTGAATCAAATATGACAGTTTCGCATAGAATTAGATACTATGGTTATATTCTAGTGTAAAAGGTTGAAATCAGGACAGGATTCTAAGATGTGAAGAAAAGGGTCCAGGGCGCAGATCGAACCACCGAGATTGGGGTTAAGACTACATAGAAGACTCTACCACTGGGCCACACCCCCGGACAGCGACACTAGATTACTACACTCATTTCTACCTTTCTGGGTTGCTCATATTTAACACTAGTATTATGACCATTGCTCAAGTTTAGTTTTCCGTGTCTGGATGACAATGACAGGTCCGGGGATTGGAAGTGTCCAAATATGTGAACCCAGAGTCAACTCGGAACGAAACTCTATGTTGAACAGCGAGTTTCATTAATTCCGTAACATTCAGTTTCGATTCTGTCGTTGTAGTCCCATGTGGAGAACGTCTTACTTCCCCAGGATTTGCGGGTGGCCAAGCTGAGATACTAAGTTTCTATCGCCAATTACGTGTTACAAATTAATTGAAATAAAAAAGATATTTTACCACTTCATGTTCGCTAGGATCAAAATAGCGGTTGACATAAAGTTTGCCGACAGCGTTTGGGACTACTTTTATGGCGGCTCCAACGCATTGGTTCCATCTTTCCGTCCTTATTTTGCGCCCTGTTCTTATGCGATCAAGCTTCTATAATAAAAATGCCAAACTTCCAGTCTCATCCATTGTACAGTCTGCCACAGCTCACACCAAGAAACCGGGTTTTATTCAGAACTATCCGCAGTAGACACCTCTGAATCAACTTACATATTGCTCCCGAGCCGCTCACTGGGCCACTTTCCTCGATAGAGAACTACCTCATGAAAGCTACGCAGAAATTTGATCGTTTCGATCTGGCAATCCGTTATAAACATAGGATAACGTGGGGGGAATGGGGAGGGGGTGCAGACCCCCCCAGACCGACAAAAACGGGTAGACCCCCTCAGCGAAAAGGAAAAAAGGGCAGACTCTCTCGTCCAGAAAGGAAAAAAGGTAGACCCCTCAGCGAGTTTTACTAAAAATTGCTATTTTTTAGCAAATTTTAGCGATTTTTTTAAAAACTTTCTTGAAAATCGATAAAAGTTATTATTTTTTACAAATTTTGGTCAAAAACGTTAAAGCTTCGCCATTTTTACTAATTTTGGGGCAGACACTCTTAAAATTTTGGAATTTTTCAGGGGTAGACCCATACCTGAACGGGAGGTCAAATCTCACTGACCCTTGTGGAAGCAAATTTGGGTACCCCTTGTGAGAGAGATTTTTCTTAAGCGTACTTTTAGTAGAAATTTTTAATCATTTTTTGTCGTTTTTTAATGAAAAACAGCGATTTTTAGCTAAAACAACGTTTTTCGGATGTTTTATAGCAAAACATAGTGATTTTTAATGAAAACTTCCTGCGAAGCCTGGAAAGTTTTGGAAAATTTAGTCGTAAAGCCTATTTTTTGGGCAATTTTCTTACCCCTTGTGGGAGCAATTTTGGGACCCCTTGTGGACGACTTCGCCGAGGGTGGGGGCAATTTCCCCCCTTCCCCCCCTTTGTCCACCTGTGGGTAGACCCCTCACCGAGGTCGGGGTAGACCCCTCCCAGAATCGGACCCCCTGTTAATGTATGGTTATGAACAAAGCAACAATGTAAGGTGTTCGGAAGAGTTGTAAAAGATCGCAACATGCAGGATGGATCCAGCGCTAACAATTTTTGTAAACGACCAATTGCCCTCAAAACCATGTGTGTGTTCGACGTGGTCGAAAACATACTCATACCAAATTGTTAGCTCAATTGATCAAATTTTAAGAAGTTTGAGCTGCATGATCGAAATTTTGACTTCATACTTTGTGCATACTTCAGGCTTAATAAATTGATTAAGTCAAAGCAATTCTCAGTGGCTTAAGTTCTTGATAAAAACATTTTTTTTTGATTTTGATAAAAACATCGGGAGCAGGTGAAGAGGGAGGAAAAAGGCAGGAACCATTGTGCAATGCTGTTCAATTAGCAAATACTCGTTTCGGTAAAATGATTCATTTTGGAACAAAACTGCTAAATATCTTTTATGTTCACCCGTCATACGTACATCAATCGCTTCCACAAATCTTTCATCCAATTGTGGTGCTGCCTTTTCAATCATTTTCATCATAAGATAATCATATACAACACTGAAATATCTTAGATTTAGCTATTTATCTCATCTAACTACAGATAGTATTTAGCCAAATTAAATTACATTGAGGCAATTACATTACAATTACATAACATAACATAACATTACATTACATTACATTATATTACATTATATTACATTACAGAGACCGCACAATACAATACACTCGTGCAATCATTAAATTCAATTAAATAGAATAAGGTCTTATTGCCACGAACGTGAGCAGGGCTAAATAAGCCTAAATCCTTATCAAACTACTGTTAAATTACGCATGACTGCAAAAGTAGTCTCGAAGCTTATAGTATTGATGATGAACAAAAGCAAATAAATTATCGTTTAACCAAAGTAACAGCTAAGCCTTTTACAGTAGAAGGCAGAAAACATCCCGTCTTCGAAAATTCAGCGCGTTTCCTACTGGTTTTTGGATTGTACAGGGGGTTGATGCAAAATTAATGTATCGGTTTGTTGTGGAAATTCGAATACGAATGCATGGGTTGATGTTTTTAAAAAACGAAGGTTCTGGTGGCGAGCCCCAATGTGGGTCTCTCGGACAGAGACGACATTAGTCTATCGACCAAAATGTTTAGAGAGAAATTCCAAAGACAGCAATCTTAATTCAGATTGGATCCTAACAGGCTAATATTTGCCTTATATTCTTGCTTTTACAGCTATTTTATTTTTCTTGCTAATCGATACTTCATTTCTTACGACGGGCGCATTTTCCTGCCATGTTAATGAAGGTGGTAGGTGCTACTCAAAGTTCGATCACGTTGCGCCCACTAACAAGCAACGTAGTAGCCGTGTAGCCGAATGGTTGAAGCGTTGGACTTAGGATCGAAAGGTCCAGGTTCGATTCCCACCTTAGCCATAATGACGCTACATTGTTTCCTTCAGCAAAACACTTAGGCTACAGCTCCGCCTGTCGGATGAGGCGTTAAATTGGTGGGCCCGTGTGTTGTTTTGCTGGGGCCAGTGCACGCTAACAGCCCTTAATTTACTTATCGTCAAGAGTAGGGCGCGGAGTCCAGGTGGAAAGGCACTCCCACCTCTGGGAACAACCAGTACCCTTGCAACGTGACCAACCTACCCCCTGCGAAAGGGTGCTGGGTGCAAACGAGTCAAGTGTAAGGGAAGCAGGTATAGGAAAGATTGATAAGCCTGCAATGGGAGTTCAGCTGACGGCCCTGTGGTGTAGCGGTAGCATGCCTGTTTTCGGATCAGAAGGGCCGTGTTTCGATCCCCGGCTGGACCAATTCTTTACTTTCAATGGTGAGTGAAAAGCTGAACCTCCCTCTTCCCTTCTCTCTTCTAGGTCCTGGTTTCGTGGGTACGAGGGTGCCTGACGCCTCCCGTTCGGGTTAGCCCTTGGTTTCTTATTGGTCCACCAGCCCTTGCTAGAAGCGCTACACAAGTACTTTAAGTGGTCGCACTTCACGTGGCTTGCTTCATGATCCCCCTCATCTGCGCTAGAGACGTGGAGCGCCGAAAGGTGCTGTTCTCCGCTCCTCTGCCACGCGCATGGGGTATTAATGAGCATGAGCAGTTAATGGAGGAAGACAACCCAGAGCCGAAAGGCCAAGACGGGTCCCCTCCAGCCTCCCACTGTGTGGAGTGCATCTAGGCAACATAGCGAGAGTACATACTAGATATGGCTGATGAGGTGAGTGAAGCAAGGGTTCTATACCCCGAGTATCGGAGTAGATCATGATCGGCCACCTAATTCGTCGTCGTCGACGACGACGACGACAGGCAACGTAAAGCAAGCAAATAAATATAAAGTTGCACAGTTTTGTGTCTCACAGTTGCACTGTTTTTATCCAAATAAATTCCCCAAACGGCCGATTTATGATAAATTTGAAAAACGTTTTACTGGGCGTAGCTATTCAAGTCGTTATTTGTCCTTTGACTAAATGCTTCTTACATGGGACAGAGTCAAGTTAAAACAGGACTAGCCTTGCCAACAATTCATACTTAAGGAGGGGTCCATCGTGAAAAACTTTTCGACCACGGATTTCGCTTATTTTCACACATAATCTTAAGTTTAAATTTTTAGTTGTTTCGTTCAATTCTCCGTAAATAATGAGCCATTCATTGAGTACAATTTGAATATCAGCGAAAATGAGGGTGCTGCTGACAACTGAAGCAGTTTGCGCAAATCAACTGCATATATTTAGCTTATTTTGTTATACACGTTTAATGAACAATTAATAAAAACATTTTCGAACAGAATAAAGCCAGATATATAAGCATGATCAGAAGCTTCATTAAATGATTTTCCGATAAAACAAGGCCACTGTTCCCTCCGATATAATGAAATATTTAAGAGCGCTTAACTTAAAATTGAAGCATTTCCAAGCCGTAGTTCTATGAGAAGAATTTATCCCTGCCCTGAGAGCTTGATGGTATATAACATGCCATATTTTGAAAATTTTGAAAAATCGCTGTTTTGTGAATTTCGGGGACTGAGGTTCCCCATTGGCGCACTGAGAAGTACTGGGCACAGCTGTCGGCATAATTCATGCAACAAATTGATTCTTAGGCATGAATAAATATGCTGAAATGCTAAAAATGCAATTTCGCAATACAGCTTGGTCGTAAAATGCCTATCTTTCGAAAAAACAGCAGTTTTCGCAATTTTGCAGAAAAAGCTAATTTCTGCGCCAAAAAATCTCGACACTGGCAAAAGATTCGAAGTAACATTGGGTGTCGTTCGAAAGCTTTATACATATACTGTGTCACTGTGGAATTAGAATTTTTAGTTAGGACTTCTATTTTTATAATATGCAGTCAAACTTAGTGACCCCCATTTTTGGTCACAAGAAACGACAGATTGTAGCGATTTTCGGTAGTTCGCTAACTCCAAAAATCCATTGAAATTTTTGAAGGCCTAATTCAAAATTCTAATTCCACAGTGACACAGTATCTGTTTGGAGGTTTAAACCGCTACCAAATGTTGCCCGGTATCTTACACCGGTTTCGAGATTTTTTGGCGCAGAATTATAATCGACACTTTTTCGATTTCCTATGTTTAACACATGCATACCTCTACTTTCAGGTGAATTTTCTCAACAACCGTAAGAGATCCAACTTAAATTTTATAAACTTGTTAAAATATCCCACTTGGACAATAAAATATGTGAAAACAAGAAAAATCGGAGATGGTCGGAAAAATGACCCTTTAAGTATTCATACAATATCATTTCCTTATTCAGAGTTTCCAGTTTACCTCTTGGATGTTAAGCTGATCAGGTCTTCTATTTGTTCCAATATCTTTGGTAAGTGGACGTTAATACTGGTGTCTTCATCAATTAAATTATGTACTTCTGGTGGAAGGAGTATTCTGAAATGGCTCTTCCAGTCAACCTGAAACGACAAAATTATCAATGCAGACAATCAATGCACACAATTATTAATGGACGGACCAACATTTCGTTTCACATGTGAACAACGCATTATAATTGCTGCCAATTTATTAATCCTAGTTTTTAAAGTTTACTTGTTTGTTAATGTACGTGATCTTGCTAATATCAAAACGTTGCCGTTGTCATTTTCAAACTCCATAACTTGTTCAATTTAAGGACTTATAGAGCAAATGAAAGAGCATTTTAAAGCTTGAAATGAGGACATTTGAGCGATATACTCAACCTCTATGTAACTACTTTCTAGGGTGATTTACGCACAGGAGACCATAAACCATTTTTAAACAAGGATTTCCAAAATCTTTGCAAATTGATCAAATTTTTCCTTAGATCAAGCTGACCTGCTGAGACTAGCCGAGGGTCAGTTTTCTTGATTTCGCAAGTTGCCTATAACCCGAGAAATTTATCAAAATGTGAAAATTTTCGAAATTTCATGATTTTTCGACGCTTCAAATGAGAATTACACAGCTTTGTGAAAGTTTCAGCAAAACCCAAGAAAAGTGACCCTCGGCAATAGTGCGAGAAGTGTTTCTGTGAAGTAGTTTGTCGATTGATTGAGGCAGTTCGGATAAATCCCTGTTTAAAACAAACTGATTGCTGTTTCTGAAAAATCGGTTTTTTAGCCAAATGTTTAGCTAGACTCAAGTAATTAAGCTCATTTTGCACAAAATATATGTGCTTAAAGACGGCTTTCAATTTGGATACATTGTTGTCGAATGTTGTGGTTACATGTAGCAGCCACCCATTGTCAAAAATCTGAAAATTTGGAAATCAGCAGGTTTTTGACCTCAAAAATATTTAATCTCGTTTATCTCTCGGAATGTTGAAGATAGAAAAATTAGTCCAAGAGCAAAGTTGTGCAGCTTGACGAGCTCTATCGATTGAATATAGTTTTGGCTAATTCACGCCTTAAAAATATCTATTTTCACGCAAAGCCTCCGGCATTGTTGCTAATGTGTTCACAAACACGAAAGTAGTTTCAGACATTTTGGGTTACTTACGCGAAAGTTATCATCCAAAACAATACCACCAGACTCAAGAAGTGGGTGTGCTAAGGCTACACTCTTAGAAATGTTGCTGTAGAAACTACAGGAATCACTTTTGTAGATGAAAAGTACAAAAGCTTTTGTAGAAAATACAGGTTGAGTCTTGTAATTTCTACAGGTCATCGTTGGTAGTTTTTACCGGACATACTTTGGTAGAATGGATTACAAGTTAGACCAGTATTCAGTACAAATGAAACCTGTAGTTTTCACTGGTTTACAGGTTTGCTCACAGGAAAGTACTCGATACGCTGATAACGCAAATTTTGTATATAAGGCCGACACTCGGACAGTGGTCATAATTTTTGAAGACTGAGATTTTTGAATTTTTTCAAATTTTTAGTCTTCCAATACCCAGTGGGTGATTTTTTTGTAACGGCCGCTCCCTGCCGAAAATATTTTGGGAGCGGCCGCTCCCCACACCTGCCCCCCTCCATTCTGAAATAACAGGTCGCTCCAGTAAAATTTACAGGTGTTGTCTTGTAAAGAATACAGGTTTGGTATCTGATATAGGATTGTAAAAAAAGTCTAACAAAACTACAGGTTTCTTTAGTATTTTCTACAGGAAATTCCTGTAATAAAAACTACAGGTTTGCTTAGTGTTTTCTACAGGAGACTCCTTTAATTTTAACTATTCCAGAGACCGGTAAAAAATACAAAAGTTACTTTTGTGGAAAATACAGGAAGCTCCGCTAGTGACTGCCGAACAGGAGCACTTTTGTAGAGAAATACAAGAATTCCTGTATTTTCTACAGGAGTCTTTTTAAGAGTGTACATACGTATATCAAAGCTCAAACCTAGGCTATTAGTTACAACCGCGGTTTA
>JASAND010027054.1:0-33433 GCA_030248195.1 Trissonchulus latispiculum
ACAAAATACAGCTATCTCACAAATCAACGAATTGCTGTGTTGTTTTCTCTGTGCTTTAATTTGCAGAGTATAATTTGATTTGAAAAGTCAGTGGGACCTCGGGAACTAGAGATCTGTTGTTCAATTCGCTTGAAAGGGTAGAGCTGCCGTCCACATTAGTCGAGGCGGACCCAGCCAGCAACAACTAATTTCATCCAGCCAGCAACAACTAATTTCATTTTAGCATAAAGACAGTCGTTAGAAACAATCTCTAGACCTTGCCCTCACTGTAACTTTTGATCGAAGGGCTTAAAAGGTTGAATTCGAGCGTTTTCTGATAGCTGATAATCTCATTAACCCAAACTTTTTAATTGAGCCCAATTCACAGATAGTAACTGGCGTAACCCTAATTTTTGTGAACCACTTTCGTGATAGGTTTCACCATCAAGCAACTAGGCAAGAAACATCCTTTTTATATCGTTTTCCAACACCACTTTCTGAAGTCTTTTAGAAGGCAATTCAAAACTCCCCTTTTTTCATTTTCTTTACACATGCATAGGGGAGGGTCAGGGGGGTGATATTTGGGGGGGTCGAGCCGATAGCGTGCAGAGGATGTAGCGAGCTCATAATACAGCGTATTACGCTTGATGTCTCCGTCAAACTAACTAAGGTACACTATGTTGATCGAATGTGTAGAATTGTTCTCTTTTTACAAATATTCTCAACAAATTCTTTGCAGAAATTGGAGAATAAATTCTATGCAAATGCTTCTATTAATTCAATTTGAATTTGTTTTACACGCTAAGGATATAAATCTGCGCAGATTTATGGAGGTCATGAACTAAACATCTGTGGAGACTCTATTAAGATTTAATTCCAAAATTAAGCGATTCTGCGTATTCGGTCAACATAGTGTACCTTAGTTAGTTTGACAGAAACATGACATACTCTTGTGTATTATGTACTCTTGATATTAGTTATGTATGTGTTCTATTCTAATTCAATCCAATTTCAGTGCGCCTATGCGGTGAGTACAAATTGGATAAAAAAGACTATTTCCACTTTTCGTTCTCCGAATCTCAGATCATGGAATTAAAAAACAAGTCGCTTCTCTTCTGTCACCGGAAACAGTAAGATATTTTACAAAATCGGAAATAAAACTGTACCCTACCAAAACGTGCGAGATTAACTTGATGATCAGAAGTTTATCATAAGAAATTAATTATCATTATTATTGTTTATTTGGTTATGATTCATGGTATGACGTATGACTTAAAGTTTCGCAATTTAAATTGCTAACCGAATATTTCATAGATGATTTTGCTCTTGTTTCGGTGGTTTTTCAATTTCGAAATATTCTCTTTATTGCGTGCATCAGTTTTGACTAATCTGTAAGGTAACGAAGACTCCAGGCTAACCAAATCCTGTTAAAACTTGTTACAATTCCTTACATAGAGTTTAATATGATTTACAATGATCCTGTACCATTCTGTACCTCCCTCGAGGCTGTTGCATTTTGTTTGTTGCTCTAAAACAGTACCATGGTCCAATCAGAAATTCCCTATCAATCTTCGCTGAGCAGGTGTTTTCAATTCAGTTATCGACTCCGTTATTCAGTAATTAAATAGGAGTACAAATTTAATTATAGAAAGGAAAACTATTGTTCGTTTCTAATATCTGAGTTGTAGAATCAAGTAGGTAAGTTTGTCAGTATATAAATCGAGCCTTGATCAGAACATCTCTTCTCTTATGTATATCTGTAAGAAACGAGAAAATGTTTTTAGATCCAATTAAATATTAATTTAATAAAGCAGCTGAATGTGAAACTGGATGTTAAAAGGAGGTAGCAACTTAAGGGGGTGGGTCAACTTTAGGGTCATTTTTTCGACCATCTCCGATTTTTCTCATTTTCACATATTTTATTGTCCAAGTGGGATATTTTAACGAGTTTATAAACTTTAAGTTGGATCTCTTACGGTTGTTGAGAAAATTCACCTCAAAGTGCAGGTATGCATGTGCATGATTTCATAGGAAATCGAAAAAGTGTCGATTATAATTCTGCGCCAAAAAATCTCGAAACCGGTGTAAGATACCGGGTAACATTTGGTATCCGTTTAAACCTCTAAACAGATACTGTGTCACTGTGGAATTAGAATTTTGAATTAGGTCTTCAAAAAATTTTAATAAATTTTTGAAGTTAGCGAACTGCCGAAAATCGCTAAAATGTGTCGTTTTTGGTGACCAAAAATGGGGGTCACTAAGTTTGACTGCATATTACAAAAACTACAAGTCTTAACTAAAAATTCTAATTCCACAGTGACACAGTATATGCATAAAGGTTTCGAACGATACCCAATGTTACTTGCAATCTTTTGCCAGTGTCGAGATTTTTTGGCGCAGAATAGTTTTTTCTGCAAAATTGCGAAAATTGCTGATTTTTTGAAAGATAGGCATTTTACGATCAAGTTATATTGCGAAATTGCATGTTTTGCATTTCAGCAGATTTATTCATGCCTTAGGATAAATTTGTTGCATGAATTATGCAGACAGCTGTGCCCAGTACTTCTCAATGCGCCAATCGGGAACCTCAGACCCCGAAATTCACAAAACAGCGGTTTTTCAAAATTTTCAAAATATGGCATATTATACATCAGTCGAAAGCTCTCAGTGCAGGGATTAGGGTTGTCCCCGGGCCGTGTAGCGGGCTCCGGGCCTTGGGCCGGGCCCGGGTCGGGCCGGCCCGGTTCAGGCCCGGGCCCAGAAAATTTTGAGTTGGGCCCGGCCCAGGCCCGGCCCGGTTCTGGCTGAAAGCCCGGCCCGCTACCGGGCCCGGTTTTTTAGGCCGGGCCCACAGGGCCTGACGAGCTTCCGGGCCCACCGGGCCTACCGGGCTCACTGGGCCTGCCGGGCTCACCGGGTCGGCCTGCCTCATCGTGTCTGCCGGGCTCAGTTTGCGAGTCTGGTACTTCCTGCAGCCCGGGCTTTGAGCCGGGCTTAGTATCGGGCCAGGCTTTGGAGCCCGGGCCTATCACCGGGCCCGGGGATTTGAAGCCGGGCCAAGGAGCGGGCCCGGGCCTGAGGCCGGGCCGGGTAGCGGGGTCCGGGCTTTGATTGGGCTCCGGGCCTAGTAGCGGGCCCTGGGCTCCGGGCCGGGCCTGGGCCGAGCCAGGCCCGGGCCCGGGCCCGGCCCGGTCAATTTCTTATCGGAACAACCCTAGCAGGGATGAATTCTGCTCATAGAACTATGGCTCGGAAATGGTTCTATTTTATGTTAAGCGCTCTTAAACATTTCATTACATCGGGATGAACAGGGGCCTTGTTTCTTCGGAAAATCCTTTAAGGAAGCTTCTGATCATGCTTATCCAGCTTGAAACTGTTCGAAAATGTTTTTATTAATGGCTTTTAAATGTGCATAACAAACTAAGCTAAATATATGAAATTGATTTGCGCAAACTTGCTTCAGGTGTCTGCAGCACCCTCATTTTCGCTGATATTCAAATTGTACTCAATGAATGGCTCATAACTTACGGAGAACTGAACGAAACAACTCAAAATTTAAACTTGAAATGTACGACATATGCGGTTACATTATGTGTGAAAATGAGCGAAATCCGTGGTCTAAAGTTTTTCACGATGGACCCACCCCTTAAGGGGGGTCCATTTTTGGCCGATTTCGATCATCTCCGATTTTGGTCATTTTCACATATTTTGTTCTCCGATTGGTATATTTTAACGAGTTTTTGAAATTAAAGTCGGATCTCTTACGGCTAAGGAGTAATTTCACTTCAAAGTTGAGATCTCATGTGTTAAACATGAGACAAAAAACTCGAAACTGGGCAAAGATTATAGGCATCATTTGGTATCGTTAGAAGCGTCTATTTATATACTGTGATTTGGTGGTATTAGATTTTTGATTTAGGACTTTGAATTTTTTAAAATAATGTTTGAAAATTGCTGACTGTGAAATTTGGCGTTTTTCGGTGCTGACAAATGGGGGTTTCAACTTTGATCAAGCATTTGAAAAATTCAATGGCCTAAATTAAAAAACTGACTCCAGCAAATCACAGTATATAAATAGTCGTTTTTAACGATACCAAATGATGCCTGTAATCTTTGCCCAGTTTCGAGATTTTTTGTCCCTAGAAATTTTGTATTTTTCCAAAATTTTGAATTTTTCGAGTTTTTGCCCAGAACGTGAGACCGATGTCAACCAACAGCTACAAAATGCCAAAATTGTTGGACGTTACTTCTGGTGGCTGTAGCTCAGTTTTGACAACAATTATTTTAGCTAAGTGGCCCAGCTTGGTCGCTGCATCCTAATCTGTCGGCCTGGCAACTTGCAAAATTATTTTTTAAATTTCTCAAAACAAGACAAATTTGACACCAATCGAAAGCTCTTAATGCGGGGAACATTTTTCTTCTTGGACTATGGTCCGCTAATGCACCAAATTTAAGTTAGCTGCTGTTAAAGGTTTTTGTGATTATGCCTCAGCAATAGCCTTGCTTATCCTTAAAAGTAGTTAAACAAAGTTCGAAATCAAAATAAGCCTGCCAAAATCGGCTCAAAATTAATTCTGTAGATCAGTTCTCAAATATACACACCATTGAAGCTTCATAATTGACAATTGTATAAGGAAAATTGCCTTAGTCTAACGCGGTAATCTCGTTTTCGCTCGCTATACAAATTGCAAGCAGTTAATAGTTCGTAACTCGCGGAGGAGTGGAGGAAACAACTCACTATTGACTCACATTCACACAACTCACTTGATATGTACGACATATGTTGCTAACTTTTCGGTAAAAAAGAGCGAAATCGGTGACTATCAAATTTTTCATGATGGACCACCCCTCCCCCCCTTAAGCTCACAATGGAAATCAGTTGTAATGTTTCCTAGCATACGTTCGAATCCTACCCAGTGCGCCAATGTAGAGAACGAGAACGAGCGATCCGTATGAAGAGTACATAACAGAATAAGAGAAGGAAACTCTTACGCTGCGAAACATGAACTAAACTTGCTTGACATGCTCGGTTCGTTAACTCGCCCCCCCCCCCCGGAAAGTCTCGGGGAGTCCCACCTTATACTAATTGCATGCTTTCGTACAAACGCGTGTCTGCTCACTGATTCGCTAATTAGCCTTAGGCTTACGGTATGTATAATTTAGTAGCAATTTTTATTAATTGATTATAACTTTAATTAGGTTAATGCAATTTAAAGCCTAATTCGACAACGTTTTACCATTTTTTCTGCTCATTCCAATGACATAAAAATTATTACATTCTTACTAATTTTTGGGCTCTGTTTTCACTCGTACAAAATTGCAAAAACCGAAAAATCTGCCAAATGTGGGACCCAAAGACACAGAGAAATCTTGTAATCGCCAATTAAAACATAGAAGTTATCTGAACGAATTGCTCACTGGGAAAGGTCCCCTCTGAAAGCTTAGCAACCCTCAACTCTAGGGCCAGCCAACTACAGCAAACTACCCTTTAAGGGATCCCTTCTGAAAGCTACAACCCTACAACACTCAACTAAACGGTAAAACAAGGGTGTCTTCAGAATCCTACAGCCCCTTAGCGCTGATAAGCAAGGGTGTCTTCCGAAAGCTACAACCCCTACAAGCCCTTAGCGCTGATAAGCAAGGGTGTCTTCCGAAAGCTACAACCCCTACAAGCCCTTAGCGCTGATAAGCAAGGGTGTCTTCCGAAAGCTACAACCCCTACAAGCCCTTAGCGCTGATAAGCAAGGGTGTCTTCCGAAAGCTACAGCCCCTACAAGCCCTTAGCGCTGATAAGCAAGGGTGTCTTCCGAAAGCTACAACCCCTACAAGCCCTTAGCGCTGATAAGCAAGGGTGTCTTCCGAAAGCTACAGCCCCTACAAGCCCTTAGCGCTGATAAGCAAGGGTGCCTTCCGAAAGCTACAGCCCCTACAAGCCCTTAGCGCTGATAAGCAAGGGCTGTCTTCCGAAAGCTACAACCCCTACAAGCCCTTAGCGCTGATAAGCAAGGGTGTCTTCCGAAAGCTACAACCCCTACAAGCCCTTAGCGCTGATAAGCAAGGGTGTCTTCCGAAAGCTACAGCCCCTACAAGCCCTTAGCGCTGATAAGCAAGGGTGTCTTCCGAAAGCTACAGCCCCTACAAGCCCTTAGCGCTGATAAGCAAGGGTGTCTTCCGAAAGCTACAACCCCTACAAGCCCTTAGCGCTGATAAGCAAGGGTGTCTTCCGAAAGCTACAACCCCTACAAGCCCTTAGCGCTGATAAGCAAGGGTGTCTTCCGAAAGCTACAACCCCTACAAGCCCTTAGCGCTGATAAGCAAGGGCTGTCTTCCGAAAGCTACAACCCCTACAAGCCCTTAGCGCTGATAAGCAAGGGTGTCTTCCGAAAGCTACAACCCCTACAAGCCCTTAGCGCTGATAAGCAAGGGTGTCTTCCGAAAGCTACAACCCCTACAAGCCCTTAGCGCTGATAAGCAAGGGTGTCTTCCGAAAGCTACAACCCCTACAAGCCCTTAGCGCTGATAAGCAAGGGTGCCTTCCGAAAGCTACAACCCCCTACAAGCCCCTAGCGCCGATACGCAAGGGTGCCTTCCGAAAGCTACACCCCCTACCAGCCCCTAGCGCGGATAAGCAATGGCTGTCTTCCGAAAGCTACAACCCCTACAAGCCCTTAGCGCTGATAAGCAAGGGTGTCTTCCGAAAGCTACAGCCCCTACAAGCCCTTAGCGCTGATAAGCAAGGGTGTCTTCCGAAAGCTACAACCCCTACAAGCCCTTAGCGCTGATAAGCAAGGGTGTCTTCCGAAAGCTACAACCCCTACAAGCCCTTAGAGCTGATAAGCAAGGGTGTCTTCCGAAAGCTACAGCCCCTACAAGCCCTTAGCGCTGATAAGCAAGGGTGTCTTCCGAAAGCTACAACCCCTACAAGCCCTTAGCGCTGATAAGCAAGGGTGTCTTCCGAAAGCTACAGCCCCTACAAGCCCTTAGCGCTGATAAGCAAGGGTGTCTTCCGAAAGCTACAACCCCTACAAGCCCTTAGCGCTGATAAGCAAGGGTGTCTTCCGAAAGCTACAGCCCCTACAAGCCCTTAGCGCTGATAACCAAGGGTGCCTTCCGAAAGCTACAGCCCCTACAAGCCCTTAGCGCTGATAAGCAAGGGCTGTCTTCCGAAAGCTACAACCCCTACAAGCCCTTAGCGCTGATAAGCAAGGGTGTCTTCCGAAAGCTACAACCCCTACAAGCCCTTAGCGCTGATAAGCAAGGGTGTCTTCAGAAAGCTACAACCCCTACAGCTCCTACAACCCTAAAGGTAGCTTAACCATAACATACATTCATACACATTTAGTGAAGTCAGAAATAAATTACGAAAGCATTATGTTCTGCAACGAATCTCTGATCTTAATTTCAGCAAAATTCTTTTAGTCGTCAATGTTCTTGCAAAAGCACTTAATTTTTGCATATTTTCCTTGCGCAGAAGCTGCAACAGCCTTTGCGAAGTCTTGATCAAAGAGTAGTGTCTGAGCCATTACATTAAATTAAATACATTTGACTTTACAAACTTGCTTAACAGATCTAAACCGTGTCATTCTAGAGATTTATGAGTAACTCTGCCGAGCGTCTAGTTCGCCTAGCCTAGTTAGCTGTAGAGGGAAGAGCTAGTGTATATCACCTCACCACTTATTTTTCTACAAAACCGCGGGACATTCTTCGTAACATCGTCGGATATTCATTCACCTTTTCCCGTTTACCATTCATCATGCTACCTACGTTTATTTGATTAACGACAGCTGCTGGAAAAAACCATATTGAACCGAATTTTCCAGGAAACTATCCTAATTACGTAAGCCTACACGCTCTACTAACAAGGATCATTTGGGCGCCCTCTCATCGGGAGGCACATTCAAGAAATAAATTATACAAAAGTTTCAATGATGAGAGTGTTTGAAATTGTTTTAAACTGAAACCTTGAAATTGTTTTGACTACTAGAGCACTGGGCAGCAACTCAAGGAATGGGTTGGGTTATATCCGACTGCTAATCTCTTGTGCTTGCTCATTATTTCGCTCCTTATCGGCAGCACTGACTGACTTGGCATTTTTATTGCTGGAGCAGGAATGTATACGGAAACTATTATGTTTAGTGATAGTGAGTCATTTCTCCATTTAGAAGCCCTATCTTCAACACAGGGCTAGCTTAGGTAATTTTTTGCTAGCTTAAGCATTCAGATTATGCAAATTAGGTTAGGTCCTATTTAAGCAGCGAAACTGACAGCCTTCGACTGTAAGCAATCGAAACGGTTACAGATCTTTGAGCACCAGTGTAGCTTGGGAGCTACACATGGGTGCGTTAGGTGATAAGGCACTAACTTACGCTGAATATTTCAAGCTCAGTCAAGGCAAGTATAGGCCTGCTCTTACCGATCTTTGTGGAGATCAGCGAGAGAGTAGTGGTTGGATTAGATATCAAAAAAAGAAAAGGGAAGTCAAGTGAAATAGTAACGTAAACCTGAAGCTTCTAACCTAAACCATGCTTCCGACCAGGACAATTTTTGTAAATGGATAAATAACAGGTCTACAAAGGAATACTGCCCCTTTGGGGGTCAACTTGTTTGTCCTATTCACTGTGTGATACAAAAGGCTGATGGCCAGACGAACCAATACTAGACGTTTCTCAAAAGCGTAGAGTTAATTTTAATTCTTTTTAAGAATGCTAGTAAAGTTAAATTTGTGTTAGTCTGCCTAACTCTCGGAGTTAAGTTTAGCTCTTTTTACCCATTCGCGAAAAGGTCTGAGGATCATCTCGATCATCATCATATCATGATCATCTCAGTTTGACCATCTCATTCATCACAGAAACTGAACATTGATAGAACTAGACGTGCTAGAAAAATAAAAATAAAATAGTTTAGGCTTAAAACCGGCAGCAGTAACAAAAAAGTGCCAAATAGTCTTTTACTTTCTTCGCAAGATTTTTAGCATGAATAATTTTAAACCTAAATTCATTAAATGGGGGAAGGCAAGGTTAACTTAAGGATATAAATATTCTTAGGAAGAACTATCTGAAGGTTTGCTTTACTGTTATTCTTTGGCTTGTTTTTGGTTATCTTTTGGAATGGTTAATTGGAAATATGGCCATCTAGCTACAAGCGCAAGAGAATTGAACTTAGGACATGGACTTTAGTTAAAAAAGGAGACAAGATTAACACTTTTAGCTCATAATTAGCATTGGAATAGGCGACCTCTGAATTTTTAATTCAAGACTTTGATTAGGTTTTTGCCCCCAGACAAGAAATCAGCAACTAATTATTTATTAAAGTTTTATCCAATTTAGTATTAAAATTTAGATGAATCCATACATCTGTCTTAAAAGTCTTCGTTGACGCTTTTACATACAGCTAACGACAGCTTCGGCATTACAGAATATTTATGTTCAAATGTCATAGGATTATGAAATTTTTCCTGAACTAATTTTTCACCCGGTCAGAAAGATCTATGCCACATTTTTCCTATTTAAAGAAAATAGTTTCTGTAGTTTCTTCATGCCAGAAAAAACTTGAATAATTTTTCTTAATTTAATCCTCTTTCTTCCGCGTCGCTAAAAGCACTAATATTGGGTTTTGTTTAGCCAAGAGTACCTACAAATTTACTTTTAAAAAGCTTTTGTGCTTTGGTAAGCTTGGGCACGTCCTCATAAATTATATAATTTTTTCAAGGCTAGCCTACGTTCAGAAAATCTGCTAGTTACATCTCCTTAATTAAATGTCGCTGAAATATAGAAACAAGCGCCAACATCATTGGCTCTCAACTATAACTGTTTTTCTCTATCCGTATGCTTATTGGATGAATTAGATATCTCGAAATAAGTCTCTCACCGAATGGTCAACGTTCTACGTTATGTAAGGTTGAAATTCGAGGATACAGTTTCCAAAGATACTGCTAATGAGGCAGCTACCACCAAACTTGATGGAAAGCATAACCCCACAGAGCACAAGAACGAAACTGTGCAACTTTCCTTGAAAAGCTAGATTGGGTGGCATCCTATGCAATGCTAACACGGGTTAATTTTGCTATCTACCTGCAGCTTGGGAACTATAGTACGACCAAAAAATGTGTGTACAAACTTTGGCCGTTTATAGCAGATTGACCTTTGAAGTAAACCCCAATAATGTATATATGTTTAGAATCCACAGGAACCCGAGATTTCGAAAATCCGGAAAAATCCGAGATTCCGGGATTCATTCACAGAAAATCTGAAATTTTTAGTTTTTTGCCCAATTTCTATCGCAATCAAAATTTTGCTTCCACGATCGAATAGACCTGGTCTCGCTGCACATTTTTGCTCTAACAAATTTTTCACGAAAATGCACTCAATTTCCGGAATTCCGGGTTTTCAATATTGCCGAATTTCAAAAATTTTCTCAAATACCCACAATATGGATATCATTCGAAAGCTCTTGATGAGCTAAGCAAGTTTTGTCATAGAGCCAACTCACAGAAATGAACCCACTTCTCGGAATTCACGAAAAACTTCCAAGCTAAAGTTAAATACTGATTTCGTGAATTCCGGGAATTTGGTGCATTTTTGGACATTGGTTCTATTATAGGATTTGTTCAGCCCATCAAGAGCTTTAGAATGATATCCCTATTGTGGGTATTGGAGAAAATTTTTTAAATCCGGAAAATCCGGTTTTCGCGAATTCCGGGAGCTGAATGCATTTTCAAGAGTTCATTCTATCACAAAAGTTGTTCAGCTCGATAAGAGCTTTCGAATGATACCCATCTCGTGGGTATTGGAGAAAATTATTAAAATTCGGAAATATATATTGAAAACCCGGAATCCCGGAAATTGAGTGCATTTTCGTGAAAATCTTGTGGTCTAGATCGCCAAAGGTTGTGGGTTCAATGCCCACCTCAGGCCCAAATGTTTTTGGTCAGAGGTGCTGCAATGGCATTTATTTCAATTCTTTTAGTATATAGTATACATGAATCGACTTAGCGACTGAATTAACCTTGGTTTGGGCGTTGATAATATTGTTTCCGGACGTTTAGAACCCAAAACTGTGCCCATTTCAAGATCGGGTTACAGACGGATCCTTAACTATGAATTGTGAAACCGCTGCTTGACGTTACTCTAAGCCGATTTTGAAATCGATCGTGTTTGTCATTAACTAACCTAATCATGATACTTATATTGAAACAGATCTTGATCCTGACCTTGTCCTGGTTTCATTCACCTCCATCCTGAAATACCTAAGGTCAAATGCAAATCCATACAATCCTATATGCTGCTAAACAAACAATCTAGTCAAACTAGCCAAACTAACTAACCTATCCAAATTTAGCCAATACATGCATTATCTTACTTAATCCTTTTACCTTCTTCGAATGTTGCCTTCATCTGTATTACAAACAGGTATCTACATAAGACTTTTGAAATAAATTATGTATCCCGTTAACGTCCGGCGGGAAACGGAAAGATCGGAAATTAATACAGAAACAAAGTTACTTATATAGTGGTTTGTTCTAATTCCGAGCTGGCTTTCCTGTTTATAATTCCTTATGTCCCGCAAAGGAGAAATAAGCTCATGATTAGAACAATATATGCTTACTTCTTAGTTCTCATGGACATCTTAGAAATAAAATGCAAAAATCGTCAATATCATATCGTCAAATCGTCAAACGTTTGTTTTCCAAAACGTTCCCCTGGTTCACTGCACTCTCATCTAGTGGGAGAAACGTCAAAAGAAGCACATATTAACAAAGTCTGATTGGCTAAATTGATGAATCTGTCCTCCAAATACGGAAATCCGTTGATAAGAGGCACCTGCCACCTTGAGCTTCTTCAAACTACCGTAATCCCTAGTTATCCTTCCGACAGGGACTTCTGCACGTGTATGACTGCTTGTTGGCTTCTGTACCCCAGCGGGTAGGCATATGCTTAGTTCCCGAAGTGAGGTAGATGATTCGCGAATTCAATCTGGTCGGAGAACGATTAGGCAATGTAACGAATCTGGTTACAACTTGCTGTTTTCCTGTGATATGTGAACATGTGCAGAACTGTGCACTTCACTATTGAAAAGGATAATACTGAAAGCAGACTGTAGGCTGATTTCAGGACAGAGACCAGGATTGAGTCAGCTCATTTATCTCTAGCGGTATTGTGATTCAATGTAATTGCCCTCGGGTGCCATGATAGTTAAACAAGAAAAATAGCAAATACTTAAGTTGATGGGTGTTATGGTCATTTAAGATGCTTTAGCCTTCTGAAACAGATATACTCACTCCACTAGCATTATCACAGGTTCACGCACAGGATCCAAAGAGCTAGAGGCACTGTGGGAAGGAGGCGACCAAATCACTTGAGGGCAAAATTTCGGCTCTTTAATGATAAGGGTATTAATGGTCCGAGTATCTCAACGCAAAACAGAATCCCTATTACACTGCATAACAAGATTCTGCCTACAACCTGGTCTTGCTTTTGTGCGTAACAAACTGAAAAGCTTTCAAAGCACAAACGCCCTACCCTCTATAACCTACGACATTAAGCCGGCTGATAGCATCATTGAAAAACGTAATTTCAGGTTCTGATTTAGTGCTTCCGAATTTTTTACACTTTTTTCACTTTCGCCTAGGAAAAAGGCGGATACCTGCAGCTGTATTACTTGTATATAATTTACATTTCAGACGACTGTTGCTCAGAACTATTGCTCATTTGATCTAGCATGAACGCATCCAATTTCAGTCATCTTGATAACTTCCGATTATTTTACAGCATCGGAGTCTTTCTTGCTTCTTCAATTGGAATTGTAATCTATGTTCTGGTGTTTGGAATTTTGTGGAAATTTAGAAAGTCAACATTTAAAGGATCCTTCTATCACCTTGCATTAAGTTTAGCCGTTCCCGATATCATAACTTTGGTGACCCAGTTGGTGTATTGTGTTCCCTGTATTATATTTGGTCAGCAGCAGCTATCAAATCCATTCAGATTAGTTATTGGTATGTGTGATTTATCCATAGTTAAATATCATTTTATATACTATATACATATTTACTTATTTTCTTCAAAGAAAACTGAGATCTTTGAAACATCGTAGTTAAAATTGTTAAGTAATAGCACGAGTACATAATAATAATAATAATAAAGTGTGACAGCTGGCCGGCTTTTAGAGGGTACATGCTTTGCCGAGGGTACCTACATTAGCAGAGGGTACATGCTTTGCGCGCTAACGGCTGACCCCACCCCCACAAACGTGTATCTAGTGACTTTCTGTACGCTCACTCGCGGTATCTTTACGTGTTAAGGCTCGAAAACACAGAACCTGCGCGCGTCCAATTTGTGTCTGCTTCGAGCTTTAGAACGCAAAGATAACGTTCCAATTTCTTTGAAGTGAGCATACACATTTGCGGGGAAGTCAGCCGTTAGCGTGCAGAGCATGTACCGGCAGCTGATAACAGACAACCTGCCAGCTGTCACGCTCTTGTATATTATGTACTCTTGGTAATAGTATATCGCCAAGGCCCAGTTCTTCTAAAAGCTAAAGCACACTACGGTGCCAGTAAAGAAGTCCCTCTGCAGACCGCGGTCATGAGACCGATTGACAAAGAAGACTGACTGTATGCGGTGTTCCTGTAATGTTAATATCATGTTACAAAATTCAGGTAGATCCCGTTTGGTTCAAACTTTATGTATTTTTGTATAAATATATTTTTAAATGTATTTTTGCATTAGTTGTTTTTAGGATTCGTATATCTAACCTGTTGGTTTGTGCTGAGCTCGCATATGATTCTTATTAGCTGCAATCGACTTTTGGCTGTCATTTGTTGGAAAGATTATAACAATTATTTTGGATCTCGAACACTAATCGTTGCCATTACTACATCCTACTTCTATGCGTTGACTGTTAGCATAGGACAGTATACATGCGACTGTCAATTTTATTTTCCAGAACTAAGCTGGATCTACATTTGTAACCCTAACGTTTCGTGTGGCAAAATATTCAACCAAGTAAGAAACTGAAATATTAATCCAAATATTAAAACAACCATGTTCATGATTCAATTAACAACAACCAGTTTTAACAAACTAGATTCTTTTGTTTCTATCAGAAATGAAATAACATCAAGGAATCTAGGCACAAGAAATTGATTGCTCAGCCCGATATGGAGGTTCAGCCGATGATGAGCCGTGGTTCGAATCCCGGCTGGACCAAGTCTTTACTTTCCGTCCTGAAACTGTATGCTTCCTAAACCTAAGTAGATTCCTGCGTCCGGTTTCAAGAGTACTAGATGTCTGATAATTCCTTGGTTTGGTCCACCACCATCTAGGTGAACTGCAAACTCACAACAATCACCTGAGAATATGTTCCTAAATGTTTTGTTTTTCGTTTCAGATCAATATTATTTGTTCCAACACCACTGTGGTTCTGATCATTCTATTGTACATAATCATATTCTCGGTACTTCGTCGTATGGCGACGAAATCTACAGCTTTCCATGCATCCGCTGCCTACGTATCGCCCAAAGAAAAAGCGGTGATCACACAGTTTGCCCTTATTTGTTTCGTTCTTGTCATCTATGTCGCCCTTTTCTGGCTCCTATCGCCCCTCATTGGTTCTGGAGTTCTCAGTGTTACTGTAGCATCGGCGGTACAGAATGGATTCTGTATTTTGAACAGTTCCATAAATCCGGTCCTCTACATTGTGTTCAGTTCTGACGTTCGACGGAAACTTCTCTACTTCACATCGAGTCGAACCTTTGCGTCAATTCCTCCGCGTCGCTGTGGACAGGAACTCAATAGTTTTCCACTCTGTAAACATAATCACGATGCAGATGCGAGAGCGAGTGTGCCGTTTGTTAGATCATCACTGTTATAGCTACTACTCATTAGTCAGTACTCAGAATAAGTGCATCGATTTTATGTAAATTAAATAAACGTCATAAACGTCATTAGTTAATACTTGTGAACGTAGGTACGTGGTGGTTATTTTGTTCACAGTTGAAAACATCTGTATATATAGTTATTTTATAGTTCAAAGCTTTGTCATCAGACATTTTTAGCTTCACTTTAAAGCACCGGAATACTATGGTAGGAAAGATTGTGATATGATCAATGCTTTATAAATCATCACTGGAATACATTAATAATACACTCATTAAGTGTATATATCACAGATTAAAAAGCTAAAAACTCAGATATGTAAGTCGACTGCTAAAGCCCATATGCTCAATTAAACGCCATTCTTCTTTTGAGTGCTGCAAATTTTCTGCCTTCGCAGGTTCTAATCAAACATTTTGATTAAAATAACAAGTGGCTAGTTTAGACCACTGATTTTTAGCAAGGAAGACGCAAATCAACCAAAACAATGGCCGATCAGGTCAACTTTCGCTAATCAGTTCTGTTCATACCATAATCACCAGTGATTATACCCGTTGCAGCGGAATCAAGAGTTTGGATACTTGTCAAAGGGGAAACTTTTGCTTACGCTGACTCTTGAAATCTTCAAATGACATGTCAGGCTCTTTTTCTCCGTCAAATGATCCAAGCACAAATTTGTCAATCCATGTGACAAAGAAGCCATCGTTTCGGACTACAGAGAGCTTCCGATGAAAGCTTAGGAAACAGGAGTTCAAGGTAGACATATCGTTTCAACATGAAAGGTATAACAAACGTCACTTCCATAGACACAAATGAGATTAGCCTAAGATCAGCTTCGGTAATCGATGACATCAAGAGTGCATAATGATAAGAGACTTAGATCTCGTATCCTGAACCTGAAGACTCTTTTCACAAGGTTCCACTCCACAAAATAATAAGTTTGCATAAAACATGATCTTAGGAAATCTGGAAGGCGTTTCAAAAGATTCTCCTAAGTCAGCTCCTAAGCGCGCTTAGGAACAGACTTAGGAGAATAGTTAGGAGTGTCTTAGGAGCTCCTAAGGCGCAGTTAGGAGCGCTCCTAAGCGAGTTTCAAAAGAGTTCTCCTAAGTTCACACTGACATTCTCCTAACTTAGCCTAACTTAGGAGAAAAGTTAGGAGCGGTCTGAGCGCTGCTAAGGATTTAAGAGAATTGCTATTAAGGAGGAATCTTTTGAAACGGGATTCTCCTAAGTTTCCTCCTAAGCTGGACTTAGGAGCGCTCCTAAGCTTAGCAGCGTCTTTTGAAAAGCCTCCCTGGATTGTTTTCTAAACCAAATACGTATGTGAGATCTGAGATCAAGTAGACACTAGACAGTATATATCTAATGTGTCGTTAAAATTTTGTAATTTTTAATGTGGAAAATTTGATTGCAAATGCGGAAATTTTCATTTCTTATACCTACATAGTTCATATCCATAGCTTTTAGTTTTGATTTGTCTACCTAATGCTTACTCCTTTTATTCCTGTCTGTAAGTTAAATTTGTTCTGAACAGAATTAATGCATGCCAGGGAGTAGACAACCTTATTAAATTAATGTACTACCTTATCATTTTGCTAGATTAGACATTAGATTGATAAAAAGTTGACGCTCACCTTGTATATACTGAATTCTACAACAAACTTTGTAAAATCTTATATAAATTTTTCAGCCAATCAGTAGTAGGCAGGCATACGGTTATGAAAGGGGAGAGGCTGAAGAGGTCAGTTCAGTCCAAAATTGAGCGGGAAAACTACTTGATAGTTTTGACAGGTGTATATAGTTTTGTTAATTTTTATTTCTCAATGGCTTTAATTTGCTAATTTTTTATAATTTTTTTACAATCTACATAATCTTTTCGTTTTCTATTTCAGAATCTGCAGCAGTTGGTTGAACCGAAATTCCAAATAATTTTTCCCTCTTCAACGAGATTGTTGTAATGACAAATCAGACAAACTTGCCAACCTCAAACTACAACATTTATTACGGTATTGGTCTGTCTATTGTATGCATTGCTGGGATTGTTGCCTATGTAATGGTTTGTATTGTTATCTGGAATGACAGAAAATCAACATTCAAAGGATCCTTCTATCAGCTGGCGCTAAGCCTATCAGTTCCAGATATTGCAACTTTGCTGTCCCAGATGTTCTACTGCATTCCGTGCATATTTGTTGGACAGCAAAGGCTTCCTAACTTTTTAAGATTGGCTGCTGGTAAGTTACCTACTGCGAAATGCGTTAACCAAATTAATATTGTTAGTTAGCATAGGCATAACAACAAACATTTGTGAGGAATAACAATATTAATATATTCTTAGTTCACACAAATGCGTAACAACCATGCGCGTGCTTGGAGTGGAGAGTTTAGATAGGAGCTTAGAGTTTAGAGCTATACATAGGGTTGGCCGCCCGGCCCGCCCCAAACCAGCGACTCTACGGGTCGGTGCCTTGGGCCTGTGCTTTCTGTTTTTTTGGGCAAATAACTGGGAAAATTCGGTTTTCGGCGATCTTTTGCCGCCGGTTCACTCCCCCAATTTTCGCCTCCCGTATATGCCTTTATACTACAGCTTCAGTGATGAGCTATCACGATTACTAACTACACAACTTGGGTTCGATCCCCACCCTGGACACTTTTCAATCCTGAATTCATCAAGGAGTGATACCATTAACTTTTTTAAAATACTAAATTATAAGTGCATCCATCAAACAACTTGCAGTGGCTTCTTTACGCAACTGTATAATTTCAGGGTTTCTTAATGTATCCTCCTGGTTCGTTCTCAGTTCTCACATGCTTCTGATATGCTTCAACAGGCTGTTCGCTGTAATTCGATGGAAGGATTACAATAACTATTTTGGAATTCGTACTCTATTTCTATCCGTATCCGGATCCTACATATATGCTCTCATAATTAGCATAGGAATGTACGCATGCGACTGCCAGTTTCACTTTCCTGAGAACAGTTGGATTTACGTTTGCAATCCCAAAATATCGTGCGGTGAAATATTTCACCAAGTAAGAAGACATCAATATTTAAATTAATTATCAAACAGTATATATAAAGCTAAATCCGTTACAAAACCGCTCAATATGCACAGTAATATGGAGGCACTATTTGGGAACGAACTGTACTTTTAGCACAGCATCCTCACAGCGTCATCAACGTTTTACTCATAATAACCTTGTAGTTACTCATAATCATAACAATGACAGAAAGGAAAGCCTACTACATGTCTTATTAGACGAAGACGAATGAAGAAAAGGCTAATGCAGAAGCAGAATGAGAAAGTAAATTTCATCACAAACTATGTTAAACAGTTTGTTCAAGAGTCACACGTGTACTAATTATTATATATATATTGTAGACAGGATTCGGATCCCACTATTAATGTAAATCAATAGCATAAATTATTGAATAACGCCCTCAGGTCAGGCCCAGCCCCGCAGTATTGTCTAAGAGCTTGCATTAATGTTTACAATATGCATTGTCTGTCCTGTTTTGCTTATTTTCAGGCCAATATTATTTGTTCGCTATCAACTGTAGTTATGATAATCATTTTGTACGTGGCCATCTTCGCAATTCTCCGCTATTTATCCACCAGTTCAGCGGATTCACAGCAATCATCCGTTTCTCACAAACAGAAAATGATCATCATACAGTTTGCCCTGATCAGTTTTGTTCTGGTAATTCATGTATCGCTTTTCTGGATCTTGTCGCCGTTGATCGGTTCTGGCGTTCTCAGTGTGAGTGTTGCCTCGGCCATACAGAACGGATTTGCCGTTCTAAACAGTGCCATAAACCCCGTACTGTATACAGCATTTAGCACAGACGTACAATTTTCGTACTGTTTCGGAATTCCGTGGTGAAGCAGCGCATTTCGACGATTCGGTCTGGTGTTAACGAAAACAATCACTCTGTTGGGGCCAGAAATCGACAACTCCCAAACAATCTTGAATGATGTACTGAGTGAGAAATAGGTGGCACATTTGAGCCATTCCAGGATTCAAAATTTAAGAAAATTGCCTAAAAATTCGACGGGATTACTCAGCTCCCAAGGCAGCTTCTCCGGTAATTTAGTGAAAAGCAAACATGCACGTCGAAGCTAAATAGCAAGCTGTACGCGCAGTACCATCCACGCCTACAATAACTAACTTAATCTGAAGAGTATGCTTGTGAAACGTTAACTTTTTAAACGATATTGGTGAGTGTTACTATTGATTTAAATCTTATTTTGCTATTGACTGCAAGAGGACTATTTACAAGAATAAATTTGCGTAACCTACATAGAAAAGCTACCTACCTTGTAATTCTACAAACAACAAATTACATTTTATTCGAATAAACACTAAAATATATACATTTATACAACTCTTTTGCACTTTTCCTATGTAAAGACTGTGCATATAAATCAGATAATGCACAGTGCAGCGTGCGTATAACTGAGTTATACGCACGCTGCACGCTGGGAAGCCGGTCCCTAATCTAAATTGCTGTAGCATACAGTTGCCTGCATGCTACAGCAGTGTGTACAGCAGAGCTCAACCTAGACAGCTCTGCTGCACACCAAAAAGTAGGCCTCCCAGCCATGGCAAGCAATAATGTTGCTGCCACTTCATATTGAAATTTGTCTAAACTTAGCTGTCAGCTGCAACATAAATGAGTAAGGTTTCATCAATTAAGGAGAGGTTGAATCGTTGTATAAGTACTTTACAACACACCTTAGCGTTGTTCACTAATTTGTACTGCGTACGTCGTATGGGAAGCCCTCGTGCGTGGCACTCGTGCGCTTCGCGCACTCGTGCCCCACACTCGGAGCTTCCCACACGGCGTGCGTATAAATCAGTGAATGCACGCTAAGGTGTGCTATAAAGTATACTTAAATACACAATATATGCTAAGCATACGTAGCAGATGCAGTGACTATTCAGCCAGTAGTAAAATAAAAGCTTCACCATAAGCACAAAACAAGCCAGATATACAATTGCAAATACGCATTTTATAACTATAAATAAACAATACAAAATTTCAGAGGCCCATAATATGCAATCTGTTACAACAACCATTTCCATTTATTTAGACGATACAAGAACGTACAAATCATACATTACCAACAAAAACATTAAAAACTCGTGGCATCAATAATTTTAAACTAAAATAATTCAGCTGAGATTTGAATTAGTTACACCATAAGTTACACACCCTTGTTCGCGCAAGCATGGTAGCTTAACAACCACATGACGCAATAACGCTTACAGAGCAAAATAGCTAAGTCATGAACAACTATGCCAAATTTGTGCTTACTGCGTGTGAGCTCTTAACACAGCCTGTCTAGCGGCGCGGAAACAAAATCTTTTTGAAGGATGCTTTTAAGATATAGCCTTTTACCATCAGCAGCTAATTAGCAATGAGTCAAAAAAGAAAAAACATTAAACGCCTCTTTAGCGGCAAAGCACAAACTAATTTGCTGCAATCAGAAACAAGGGAATACAAACAAGCGCAAGGACACAATAAGGCTTACAATGCTTTAAGCGTTCAGCAGTTCCGCAATCTTCTAAAGATGGAATACGTCGGAAACCATACACTATTTTAGCTACATTGGAAGTGAGCCCCACCAGAAATCAGTTAAACTTTACTTGGAAATTAGCCTGTTACGTAGAGTATTTGAGAATCGTTACAACCAAATTTTTAAATAAGTTTTCGCTGTCACTAATGTTCGCGAAATACATACTTCCGATCTCAACATAACCAGATAGGGCAATTGGGCAATCAATCTTAACATCACAAGACGTCACTTTAATCGTACAAACCCAGTGTCCAGAATAAATAAACAGTAGATCTGCGAATTTCGTGAGAAACCACGTCGCTATATCACTAACCCAACATGATACAGCCATATTCAAAGTTATGTCGAAAATTCTGTCAATGTTCACAAATCTTACACAATAGTTCATAACTTCCCAGATTTTACGAAACATCAACTACAGCTTTACAACTACAGTATTTTGCTCTGTAGGTCATAGGCTATCACCATACACAATGACATTCAGCAACACAAGTAAATAACTGACACTAGCCTAAATTAAACGGCCATTTTTGAAAGCTCAAGAAACAGAGACATCACATTGAATCAGATGAATGTGCATGCAACGAAACAAGACAAAACAGTGCGCAAGACATATCAAATGAAATACACATTGTACAAACAAGAGCAACAAGAAAAATAAAAAATCACAAAATGACAAGAGTACTTCTTCCTATCAAGTACAAACAAAACCAATGCCTGAACTGCATCCCCAGCAGTCGGGCTGATTAAAGGTAACTCACACTTACCAAGAGTAATGATAAGAGTACATGGCCTGCTCTCCTTTACGGCTACCAAAGCAAAAACTACGCTCTGCTGGTAACAGCTGACCCCCAGCAAATCAGAACTCGGTACCAATCGCAAATTAGTACCTAGTCAGAACGGATTGTTTCCCAGGGTCTGATTTGGGGGAGGGTCAGCCAGCTAGCCAACAGAGCATAGTTGTTTGCTCTGATAACTACAGAGAAAATGCCCAGCAGCAAACCCTTATCAATAATATTCACTTTTCTTTTACTGCTTATGACGAATATTTTCAAGCAGAACATTAATTACAGGATCCACCTAAATTGTTATCTTAATGCAATCCAGGGTGTTCTAGGAACAGAAAACTAGAAAAGCGTCATATCACTACTGATACGGTGCCTAAATTAAAATTCAGAAATACTTTTATGTCGACGGAGGACAGGAGAAAAACAAAAAGAGAGACCTTGCTGCAAAATGTTCAACAAAAAGGGCAAATCATCACAATGTAAGATGGTGGGATCTAGTTGAGACAGTAGACGTCAGGGACAGGCTTGGCAAAAGATTGTACCACTTCTGTCACGAGTGTCGGATGCTGCTTCACCAAAACATCCCAGCCAACTGTCTTGGTTACCTAAAATGATCATAAACATACAAAAAATGAAAAATTTGTTGAAAAGAAAAGAAACCAGAGTTCGCAGTTGGGTTTTCCCAAGGATACGGATTTTAGTTTTCCCTTGAATAACAGAGTGTGGAGGGGATATCATTGCAGCTGATAGAAAAGACAAAGCAAAATATCACTTTCTTACTGAGAAAGTAGAAAACTAAAACCGTTAGCATAAAACACTGTTATACACAAGAAATGATAGACAATGAACATAATAAATGTGTACCTCAAGAGAGTGCTGTGTGATAAACTCAAGTGTCTTATGACGCAGACTGGGGGCCGAGTGAATGTCGGAAAGGATCAGGAGTTCACAGGCATTCTCAGGACTGATGGCGCGTACCAGGGCCTGTTCACAGCGCTGCTTCAGGTCATTTAGGTTATACTTATCCGCGGCCACCAGCAGATCAGCACCCAGCTCATGCAGTCGGGGAGAATTCCCAGAATAGATGAATTCCAGCATCTCTTGGACGACCTGAAACACAAAAAACGTAGGAAAACAGCAGTGTAAACACATATTTGCAAACTCAGCTCACACGTGTGCGTGTGTGAGTGTGGTGTGTATGTGTGTGCCGCAAGCGCAAGACGACCAGGCAGTCAGACACTCATGGAACTTTTATCCGTCACTACATCAAGGTTCACTCCAAGATGTATTGTCACTAGCTTAGTCTGCTGCACCCTTTCCTTCATTGTAGCCTTCCTAGCTTCCCTCCCAAAGAAGGCGTCTCTAAGCCTAAGAAATCTGCTTTCTCGACTACAAAAAGGATCTCAGGCTATTTCCAGAATTCAGTGACGAGGCCGCAAAACACTGCAGTGACAGTTCTAGCAGGAAAAATGAACAAACGGAGTTTTTCTAGAAAAAAGAATTGGGGTATCTACTGGCTTTTTCCTAGGCAAAAATATCTGGAGGGGGGAGTCTGGGGGCGGTCCCCCCCCAGGATTTCACGGATTTCTGGGGGGAAAGAACAGTTTTTCGAAAAATGCTTAAAAATAGCTATTTTTGCTGCTGAGCTAAAATATTAATTATTTTTAACCTAAATTTAAGCTTAAAATAGCTAAAAATGCATAAAAATGTCTAAAAATCCGGCGAAGCCGGAAAACGTTTTCAAAATTTACCCTCAAAAACCTATTTTTCCGTGCACTTTAAAGTTCTGGGGGGGAAGTCCCGAATCCAGTGAGGGGACAACCCGAGTTGGGGGGAACTAATTTCTAAGGGGGGGGGCGCCCCTACCCACCCTCCACCCCCTGTAGGAAAAAGCCACTATGTAATGTGGTCTAAAATCGCCAAACATTCAGTAAAAATTAGCCCGTTGTCTGGTACACATACGCTCTAGAAGTTGTCTGGAATTGTGCTAGAGAAATGACACTGTGTGTTACGATCTTTTGGGGGGATAAAATAGCCTACCAATGCAAAAAATGCAGTAAAATAGCCTGTTTTTAACATGCACTGCTACAGCTAACCTTAAAAAAGCACAAAAATTAAGCTTTAGTATCAAAATAGACGATCTCAGACCACAAAATTCCGACGATGACGTAAAAGTTCTAGTTTTTCACCAAAAATTCCTTAAAATTTGGTATTTTCTGGGTATATTATAGTAGTGAGTGCCCCCGCACAAAATCCAAGGTATTTGGAGAAAAAAGTTTTTCACGTAGTTTATCCAGCAAAACACGCACGTCTGAATCCAGATCAGAAATTTTCATTGATCCATTTCTGGCTTCTTCAGTTTCTTCATGGGTCAGCATAGCGTTCAGAACGGACGATCGCGCCACCAAGACAGCCTTATGAACAGGAATACGCTGATTACCAACCTAGAAAAAGTATATACATTACAAATTGATTGTAGGTAGAACAAATTGTAATCGTATATAAGTTAAGTAGAATCCGCGAAATGAGGACCACAGATTCTGTTATAGCAAACAACATAGTGCGGGCAAAAATGTTAACACCTGAAAAAATTCTTAAAGAACATTTATGTACGTATATTTTAGACATAAAATGAACTTCGATTGAGGAGCCCCCCCCCAAAGCAGAGTAACACAAGATGCTTAGTTTACCGATTAAACCTTTCGAAAAGATGCTGTAATTCAATCACAGTAGAGCTAGTTGAAATATGCAATTATTGCTCATTCTGGAGCAGAGCTCTTTAAAATTCTGGAAATCTTTAGGGGTAGATTCTCTCAGAAGTCGAGTAGAAATGAATCATTAACTGGTCGGTAACTGGGGGTACTGCCATGTTGAGAAGGTAACAAGAGTCGGCGTAAAAAGGCCACCCTCCCACCTTCCAAGGATAGAGTCATCATTGATGTAACACTTCTAGCTGAGAATGGCTATGACCGAGATTCCAGGGAAAGGGATAGTGATATCTCCAGAGACAAACGTTTACCTTGTCCCCCAGAAATTGGGTCCCCTATACATGGAGGAAATCAATAGCCAATGGATTACTGAAATACATCAGTTTGTTAGATACCCAAGAACATTTATATTGTTAAGAAAAAAGTCCATAATCACATCAACTGAGATTTACCTCAATCACAAAGTCTGAGCAGTGTCCGCTTTTCAGTAGCTTCGAATAGTCCTGTGCCATTATATGCAAACTGTCTGGAACCTGCAAAAATACAAATAAAGTCATGGCCAATCAAACTCTGCTAACACATTTGTCAGCTGCTCTCACGAATGGAACGGCTGTGGTGATAAAACGGGCACTGATTTGAATTCTGGGATAAGGTAACAAACGAGATTTTGTAAACCTTGCGGAGAGGTCCAAATTTACGGGAGGCTTTCAGCCATCTCAAATACGTAGGTTGTATTGACCGTCCTAATGGGGGAAGAACCCCGTAGGATTAAACCAAAAATACATATATACATACAGTGCATGTTTCAATAGTATTTAGGTAAAATTACACTATCCTCCCAAACTACACGTAATCGTGTTATACTGAAACAAAACAAGGAAAAGCGGATTTTAGAGTCGCATAGCACGACCGGAAATGCGAAACCAGAAACGAAAAGAAGCAAAATGAATCTACACTAGATTTGAACTAAATCAGCTAAGGGTCTATTTCTTTAAGGCCAGTTTACACCACCAAACTTTCGCCAAACCAAACCTTGGCCAAAAACTCAAGTTTGGTGAAAGTTTGGTGGAAGTTTGATGGTGTAAACATGCACCAAACTTCCACCAAACTTCCACCAAACTACCACCAAACTGCCAAACTGAGTTTGGTCCTATTGCAATTTTCACCCAACGTTTGGTGAAACTGGCCAATCAGAATCCACCAAAAAAGTCACACGCCTATGTCTGAACTTAAACACTTGCATAGAAATCTTTTCAGTGCATTTGTTTCCTACAGCAGTTTTTTGTTTCGTACTACTTAAAACGCTGGTGAAGTTTTTTCTATGGCTACTTGGGACACTGAAAAAGAATGCGAGTTGATCAGTTTTTACTCCGAAAATTCATGCCTGTGGAATCATAAAGATGATGCATATTTCAAAAGGACTCTCCGAAATGATTTGCTTCAAAAATTTTGCAAACCCTTGAACGACGAAGTTACAGGTATGCTATTATAATAAGCTAATAAAATAACTACGTAATTTAACAAGGCATTTCTTTATTATATAATGCAATAAACAAGCTTGCAACTGCCAAGAGACAGATCCCTGAGGTGAGTTAGAATATGCACAGAAAGTGTCCCTGATTTCCTTGGCTTTTTTGCTGCAATTAGACCCACTGCCGGACATGGGTCGCCAGCTTGGTGAATATTCTCTTCGCCAATCACCTGGGACCAGCTGACCAGTGGCCAAATCTTCACGATCTAGGGAACCTTCTGGTGTATAGGACAACCTGGTGTTCAAACTTTGTTTTCGCAAAAAATTGTGAAGAGCACAGGCTGCTAGCACGACAAGTTGAACTTTTTCTGGACTCAAACGAATCGGAGAGCGGAAAACTTGGAAGCCATGGCCTTGTCCAGTACCGTCGACTCGAGTGTTTGCCAGATCCATCCAAAGCAAGAATTACCAAACAAGCAGCAACCTTTTTAGGATTACTTCGCATCTTTCTTTAGTACTAAGAACAACAGTCATAGGTGGTCGTGGTATGGCTTGATGGGAAACGAAAGCATTATTTTGGTATTAGGACCTAGGTCTGTTTTTGTCACTTAAGTGTCAAATTTGTCATTTTTAATAGAACAAGAAACAACACTTTTCAGGTTTTCATTGTTGACAATTTGCTTTAAATGTACGAGAGAAATATGTGGAGAGGTAGCCCCTCCAAGCCCAGCCCACCTATGACAAAACTCTTTCATTACTGACAAATGACTGAGAAAAATTGTTATAAACAAGATTTAAACTGGCGCGCAAATTCTTTTTAATTTGATTGGCTCCCTCCTAAAGTTTGTCGAATGTTTGGAGGAAGTTTGGTGGAACGGAGTTTGGTAGTGTAAACATAAAGTTTGCCAAACTTTTTTCGCCAAACTTGAGTTTGGCCCAGGTTTGGTTTGGCGAAAGTTTGGTGGTGTAAACTGGCCTTTAAAGATTAAAAGAGTAAGATTAAACGGATTAAAAATCAGCCGGATTAAAATGTTAACGGCTGTTTCTTCAATGCAGGATTAAACGGATTAAAAATAACTCGCTTAATCCGACCATTTTTAATCATCGGATTAAACTAGTTAATTTTAATCCGTTTAATCCGCCATTAAAGAAACATCGATTAAAAATTTTAATCCGCGTAATTCCGCGAGAGTTAAAAACTAAATGAAAATGCAAGAGACGGATTAATCTTTAAAGAAACAGCGATTGTGCAGATCGGATTAAATTAACTCTGCCATTTTTAATCCGAAGTGAGAATAAAGAAACAGGATAAGATTGAAAATATAATCATAGTAGGGATCGACCGGAGTTCCGGTTCCGGTACTTTTTGGTTCCGGTTCCGGTTCCGGTTTTTCAAAACGTACCGGAACCGGAACCAATTTTAGCGTCTACTCAAAAGAGAAATTTTATTAAAATTTTCAAAAATTTTGTAAATTTGCTTTCAACTTTTCGTAAAAATTGCGGTTCTCTTATAAGCAGAATATTCTTTTCTCAAAAATTTTCGCCTGCGGCGCTATTGCATTATATACTTGAAATGTTCAGAATTAGTAATAATTATCTGATACATTATCGTTAATTTGTTATTAGGAATATTAATTATGTATATGATAAAAACGTTGCGCACTTATATAATTCAGAAAATCAAAATAGAGCACAAGCCTACCGATTCGATTTCTATTTGCTTTTTGATAGAGACTTTAAAATTGTTAAACTGAATTTTGCTAAATTGGGATATATATTGAAACGTTGGCGTGGACCTATGTTATTCGAAATTTAGTGCACTGTAGTTGTATAATTAGAAGACAGTTTTAGCTCAACTGGGTACTGTTGAAATAGCACGTAGAAAAAATTATTATATATAATTTATCTATTGAATACAAAGAGAACAAAAGCACTTAAGGGGGGGGGGGTCGCGATTTTTCGACCATCTCCGATTTTTCTCATTTTCACATATTTTGTAGTCCTCATGGGTCCCCAAAACAAGACAAGTGCGTTTGTTGCAAAACTTTTCCTATCATTCACAATAGCCCTCCAAAGGTGACCCCGACATGTGTTAAACATAGGAAAATGAAAAAGTTAGGAAAATTTTTCTGCTACCAAAAGTTTGAGCGCTGTGTAAGAGCAAATCGGCTACAACTCGCTGTAAAACCTAATTTGGACTAGGTAGAGTGCTAATATCTATACGACGTTATTTCCTGTAAAGCCGCTGATTTTATACGAATTTTCAAAGTTCGGGAAAAGCGGTTTTTGCTCAAAATCGCTCTGCAAATGTGTAGGTCATTGAACGTTTTGTCCTGTCCTGAACCAACCCTTTGGTATAGAAACTTCGCGTTTAGATATTAGCACAGTATATTGCTAGAGCTTTATTTTGCATATAATCAATCCCTATTAGGGCTTTTCAGTGGCTCACAGTTTTGGTAGCAGAAATTTCATTTTTCTTCAAAAATCGTCATTTTCCGATAATTTCATGTTTGCTGCTTCATAAGTCAGTCAAATCTTAAGGTATCTCAATTAAATTTGGCATGCTAATAGGCTGGCATAAAACCTACCTGTATGTAAAGTTTCATGCCAATAGCCTGTTTTTATCTCTGGTGACATACTACGATAGCATGGCGGACACCTATGGGCAAAAAATGTCAAATTTCCAAGTTTTTCAAATATAGCCATATTTAATATCAAATTGAAGCGCTCGATGTCCTGAACATTTTATCTTCTTGCACCAAGTCTCTACAATGCAGTATGAGAAAGTTAGAGCGAGTTAAAGTTTGAAGCAAATGACAGCCGGAATAAGCTTTACCAAATCGTCCAAACGCCCTGTCTCGCTCGTTGCTTGGCTTGTCACTGCAATTTATGCGGTAATAAACACTTACAGGTAAAGGCTTTAAATTGATGTATTTGTCATGCCACAGTCTCTTGTCATCCTATGTGTACGCGACTTCGAAGCCCTCAGCGAGGCATACTAACGTAAATACTAAATTGTATGGATTTGAACTGCAATATCTCTAGACTGGATTGACCCTGGACTCTAAAAATTTGTCTTGTTTTTGGGCACATATGGGGGTATATAATACCCAAAAATGAGCGAAATCGGTGACTATAAAATTTGGTACCTGGCGACCCCCCCCCCTTAAAGTAGCATGGTTATAGATATTTTACGTACATACAAGACTTGTCCGAAAGGTCATTCGCGCCTTCGCGAAGAAATTCTTGCCAATCAACCCGCGAATGTCTTCTGGAATTTGTGAATTTTTGCGAAAAATTCATTATTATTAATTTCTGGCCAGGAATGTATACTAAGAAAAGAATGTCGATGGCATCATTATATTCGCGACAATTTTTTAATATTTTCTGTTTTGAAAATGCTGCAACTTTTGTTGGAGCTTTAGTAAAGTTGTAATTTTTGATTTTGACTAGAAATTGTCAGGAACCTCAGATAAAAACTAAACACGTTTCTGGCTTATTTTGCCAAAAGCCGCTCGCTGACATTTCGTGAAATCAATTTCTATCCATTTGTTTAGATTAATTTAATATTCAGTTTAACTAAGAAATTAATTTTTATTTGCGTGCCAGTAAACTTCCTTTACATAAGAGTCAAATTACATTCGATTAAATCATTCATTGAAATTCGATGTAATTAAGTAGATAAAATAAAGCCTTTTGTTGTGTGGAGCATGTGCTCGAATAAAGCTGTAGATAATATATTCAGAATTTAATCATATCGTGTATAATTAATGTTTTAAAGCGTTTTAAAGCTTTAGTAATTATATAAAGTTTAATTAGAAAAAATTTTCATAATAAATTGCAAGTTTCGTATATATGCGTGCACTGAATTAATATATATACAAAATACGATTCGGAAACTATTACAATGTTGTAGTAGCTGCAAAAAATCGTGCAAAAACTGTCCAGAATTTTAGAAAAATTTTCGATATAATATTCAGTTTAACTATGAAATTATTTAAGAAAGAAACAGTTTTTATTTGCCTTTAAGTTTCCTTTAAAACTCAACTTGCATTCGAATATATAAATCGTTCATCATTAGAATTCTAATGCTATGATAGAGTTTAACTTTATACTAAAGCAAAATTTTCATAATAAATTGCAAATTTCGTATTTGTGAATTGAAACAATTCCAGAGAATACAATTGAAACGTTATTACATGTCCAGTAGCAACAAACAGGCGAAAAATTGCGCAAAAACTGTCCAAAACGTCAGAAAAAATTTTCAATTTTTATAGTGTTAAAGTGTTGGTTCCGGTTCCGGTTCCGGTTTTTAAAGCCAATTCCGGTTCCGGTTCCGGTCCCGGTTTTTTGGAGTTCCGGTCGATCCCTAAATCATAGGTACATGAAAGAAACAGGATTAAATTTTTAACCGTTCAATCCGAGCAGCTGTTTCTTTAATGTGGATTAATTTCAATCTAATCCGTTTAATCTTTAAAGAAATAGGGCCTAAGTGTAGCCAAAGTTACACAATCGATGTCAAAGATTCAAAAGATTGGTGAACGATGAACATGGAGCATGTCTATTTCCACATTTCCGCATGCCCCCGGATTTTATAGGGAGTCCAAAGCGTCAACGTGACAAAAAATTCAAAGCTTTTTTAAATTGTAGCTTCCTAACTCATCGCTGTTTCCTTTTGAACAGAATTCTGAGAAAGTCCTGCTGAAAGAATGCGAAAGCAACGCGGCGCGGCCAGTAAATGTGTTTTCTACCTGAAACAGCTACTCTTGCGGTAAACTAATCGAAACAACTTAAATTACGTATACAGCACAGCCATAGTTAACATCAACGGATCCTGAAAAGTAAACCCTCTGGACAGGAATGCTCCGAATTACGGTTCGATTACGCGACGAGAACGTTCATACCTCGGGCTCCTGATTCTCTGGAGAGGAAGTTGTAATGGTTTCCACGGCAACTTCAATCTCCACGGAGACTTGAATCAAATCCTGTGGCATTATCTGTGGAAACAGCACATCCCGTTTCACATAGCAAACGTAGTCACTGTGAGACGGATTAGGATGGACACGCATTTCAATATCCTAAATAAACAGAACAACAATGCAGATGATATTAACAATAATCCATTGAACCATGGAAAATGTTGAGAATTTTCGCCCAAATTTCGGACGAAAGTGAGCGAAATGAAGCTTTTGGTGTAACTTCACTCTCTGATGTCATATAAAATAAGTATATTAAACTGTGAGTACTTCAGGCGAATATAAATGGGGGTGAGGAAAAGCGGAGAGCCCTTAATACCAGTGGGGAAAGATCCAAGAGCAGGGAGGGGGGATCTGAAGTGGCCTAAAATCGCCAAAAATGCTGTCAAAAGTAGCCTTATTGTGTATATACTGCAAGCAGGAAAGTACTGAAAAGTACAGTTTTCGTAGTAAAATAACCAAACATGTTGCTATAAAACAAGTAATAAAAATGCTCCTCCGGAGCATGAAAAAGTAATATGGGTGGTGGGGAGGTTGTAAAATCAAGAGAGGACTAGTCTTTAAAATGCTTAATATGGGGGCTAGGTTCAAAAAAGAAGAGGACTAGGTTTTGGGCGAATTAATATGGGCACAGCTTCGCCGAGCAACCCATACTCGCGGACTGAAAAAGTTATATACATACGTATTATGTATATAAACCAGTGTTCAGTTTTAGTTACGGTGCGTAAATAACATACAACTATGATAAACGAGTTTTAGTGGAAGCAAACATTTCTTTCGATAAACTCTTAATATTTACTGTGCATTTTAACCATTGATAAGAAAACTCTGTATTTCAACAATAATTTCAGGACTCTCTCCGACGATCTTCTATTTCTATTGAACCATTAGCGTTACAATCATAGCCTTGGTTTTTTCTAGTTGCTTGCCGTAGTCCAGCACAACCAAATTACTATATAATTTACGTATATATAAGCAAGCAACTTGCAGCGATTGTTTAACTGCTGGAATTGTTGTTATTGACTGACAATAATGGCATTGTATATGACAATCGCCATGGCGAAGCGTAAAAGCCCGCGAATATGGGTTGCTCGGCGAAGCTGTGCCCATATTAATTCGCCCAAAACCTAGTCCTCTTCTTTTTTAACCTAGCCCCCATATTAAGCATTTTAAAGACTAGTCCTCTCTTGATTTTACAACCTCCCCACCACCCATATTACTTTTTCATGCTCCGGAGGAGCATTTTTATTACTTGTCCTGCTGTCATTTTAAAGGATCCCTTTCCAGCAATGCGGCAATGGATACAAGGAGCTTGAACAGTGCCGTAGGTAGAGCAGAAAAGTGATTATACAAATATATAGTACCACTGAATTCTCACCTCCGCCCCAAGCTTTGGCCGCTGCAACCTCTGTTTGTGGGTGGTATAAGGAGAAAACTTTTTCGCCTCGCCAAAGACTTCGATAGTATGCTCATCGTGAACAGCGACACGGATTTACTATAAGGGTACTGCCAGCGCCAGGTGGGCCGAAAACCGCGTGTTTTAGGGGTTTAACCAGGGGTCGGGGCAGGCCCCACAGACCGTAGTGACCACTGGTCATTTCCATCGGAATCGGCAATATGCCCATTGAAACGAGCTTAGTCGATTTACTATAAATGCCCCTAACCAACACGCCGAAAAACGCCGTTTTAAGGGGTTTGACCACTGGTCAATAGGAGGCAGAGACCGTAGTGACCATTGGTCACTTCCCTCGACTTCGGCAATATGCCCAGTGAAACGAGCGTAGTCGATTTACTATATGTGCCCCAAACCAAAACGCCGAAAAACGCCGTTTGTAGGGGGTTTGACCACTGGTCAATAGGCCCCATAGACCGCAGTGACCACTGGTCACTTTCCCTCGATTTTGGCAATATGCCCATTGAAACGAGCGTAGTCGATTTACTATATATTCCTTCACGAACCACCACGCCGGAAAAGAGTTTGCTGTTTTAGGAGGCTGGACCACTGGTCATCAGCCCCAAAGAATTCCGAGTGACCACTGGTCACTTCCCTCGATTTCGGTAATATGCCCATTGAAACGAGCGTAGTCGATTTACTTATATATGACCCTAACCAAACCGCCGAAAACCGCTGTTCTAAGGGGGTTTGACCAGTGGTCAGTAGGCCCGAGACTATAGTGACCACTGATCACTTCCCTCGATTTCGGCAATATGCCCATTGAAACGAGCTTATTTACTGCGTAATGCCCCTAACCAACACGCCGAAACGCTGTTTTAAGGGGTTTGACCAATTCATCAACAGGTATTTTGTAGATTTTCTGGCCTTAAAGAAATTTTCGGGGGGGGGAAGATTTTTTTGTAAAAATGAGCCAAAAAATGGCATTTTTTGGCGTATTTCGCATGTGATAACTGCAAAAAGTTCTTCAAAAATGCCAGAGATTTAAGCTAAAAATTAGCCATTTTTACGAAAAAACTCCCGGCGAACCGGAAATTTTTGAAAATTGGCCTATTTTGGCAAATTTGAGTTTCCAAAAAATCCCGGGGGGGGGGGGGAAGCAAAAATCCCGGGAGGGGGCGATTTCGGGGGGGGAAGGCATTTTCGGGGAAGGTCGGTTTTGGGCCCCCCCGTAAAAATACCCCTGGTCAATAGGGCCATAGACCGGGGTGACCATTGGTCACTTCAATTTCGGCAATATGCCCATTGAAACGAGCGTAGCCTGATTTACTATATGTGCCCCCAAACCAAAACGCCGAAAACGCCGTTTAAGGGGTTTGACCATCGGTCAATAGGCCCTTGAGACCGTAGTGACCACTGGTCACTTCCCCTCGATCTTTGGCAATATGCCCATTGAAATCGAGCTTAGTCGATTTACTATAAATGCCCCTAACCAATACGCCGAAAAACGCCGTTTTTAAGGGGTTTGACCACTGGTCAATAGGGCCATATACCAGAAGTGACCATTGGTCACTTCCCTCGATTTCGGCAATAGTGCCCATTGAAACGAGCGTAGTCGATTTCCACCATATAGCAATAACAAGCATGTAACCGAACGAAGTACAAT
>JASAND010027056.1:0-20735 GCA_030248195.1 Trissonchulus latispiculum
GTAGCGCTTCTACCAGGGCTTGTGGACCAAGAAGAAGGACAAGCCCGAACGGGAGGCGTCAGGCACCCTCGTACCCACGAAACCAGGACCTAGAAGAGAGAAGGGAAGAGGGAGGTTCAGCTTTTCACTCACCATTGAAAGTAAAGAATTGGTCCCGCCGGGGATCGAACCACGGCCCTTCTGACTCCGGAGCAGACATGCTAACCACTACACCACGGGACCATCAGCTGAACTCCCATTGCAGGCTTATCAATCTTTCCTATGCCTGCTTCCCTTACACCTCCTAGCGAAAGCAACGGGGGTGTGGCAGTACAGGAAACAAAAATTTTTTGCCAAACAATCTTTTTAGCTTATTTTGATGAATTTTTCGAACCATGAATTCTTCATGTGGTTGCGCATTCTCTAAAGACAATAAATTTTGTCTGACAAACGGCATTTAATCAATTTAAATTTGAATTTGAATCAATTTGAAAAGTAAAGATTGTTTAACATTTCCATGATTATCGTAACGAAAGCAATAAAACTGACACAATGGAAAGCAATTCGTCTTTTTGATTCGGCAGCTCTAGATAGACCATGAGTAAAACCTAAAACTTAACAATTCAAGGCTAATTCAAAAGTTCTAGTGCTCTTGTAAACTTCCTTAATACAGTTGGGCTACCGTATGGGTGGAATCTCTATGGGCTCTAGGCGGATTACTGTAATGCAGAAATTCAGAATAACATTCTCTCCTCGGCAGATTTAGCCGATTCCTGAAGCCATATTTAAGCCTAGTCAAACAGTTTTTGAATTCATTATCAACCCAAAGACTCCTGTAAGCCCTGACTGGGCTTCCCCTTACCGTCGCAGGTAACCGATATTAGCAGGGAACTCAAACTTCTACGCCTACGTTCACTTTCACCTAACCTGTTCCCACTAGATTTGAAGCCGAATTAGCACTGCAGTAGTTGGTGCGCCGTTATGGAAAGTGGGGAGCAAATTGGGCTGCACATGCGAGTTTGGTGGTACAAAAATAAGCAGATACATAGTTATGGTAATTATTGAAACAAGTTATGGTAACGGTTGAAACGCAGGCAGGAAATTTTCAAAACTTGAGCAAAACCCATCGTTTTGCATACCCTTCGAATGCGAACCAAACGATTCGACAAGACAAATTTTACCAGTGTAAAAAGTAGGTCAAGAGTACCTAACTAACCTTAACTAGGTTCTAACTAGGTAAAAGGTTACCCAAGAAATCTGATTTACCATAAGGTACGTACTTCGGCTACTGGGAAACATACAAACTTACAACGGTGTGGACAAATAAACCTAGAACCTAAGATTGGTGTAAACAAACCTATTCTCACTATCTATTCGCCTACAAGTTGATAAAGAAAAATTCAAAATAGTTTTTTCCAGCAATAACCAGTTATACTGGCAAATTGCCACTATTCCTTTAAAGTGCCCTCTTTTCTGCAGAGAGATATTTCTATTGGATGGACAGTTCGTTATTTGCGTGCTTCAAATTATGATTATCTGTTTTCTATCGAGACTGTGAGACAGATAGACTTGAACAAAATTCTGGTTAGTCCCAGTTTTACTCTGATAAGTGAACTGATAATTGCGTTCAGATTAGACGGGGAGAAAACCACAGTTCTATCGCGAGGTTAAATTATTACTATTCAAGCAGAGCCTTAAGCTAACCTGAACAGTGTCACTGTTAATGAGAAGACGTAAACAGTGGGACTGGCTCTGAAAATAGAAGTCCAACGAGTGCAAAACTGGTAAACACCCATCGCCAATAATAAAATAAAAATGATAGTTAGTTTCAAGCGCGTCCTGTTGAGAGCTTTTCAGGGGATTGCACCAGATAAAGTTAAACTTGAGATTATCTTATCTTTCAGTTAGAATGGTTTATTTCCCCTTAGAGGAGATCGCTTAACCTCTAAACTGGAATTCAGCTAATTTCGGCAAAGCTTCATTGATCTCCCCACATTATCGACTGGCAATAAAGATTAGGATTTGCTGCTTAGGTCCACCAGTGGGAGACAAACTGGTTGAGCAGAACTCTACAATACTAAAATTATGATATGAAGAAAACAGTTTCGCTCTCAGCAGTTTTGGGTCAGACCTGTTTTCTATGTCAACTTTTTCAGTTAAATTTAGCTTTTACAACTCTCCAGCCTGAACCTGAACAAATGATTTTACCGAATAAATAGTTTGAATCCTGCAAGCAAACAGCCTTGTTGCATTCGAAGGGTTAGAATTTTGATCTTCATTTGTTAGGTATTTGTTAGGTACCAGTCATGCACGGTTCGGCTTAGTGTCAGATACATATTTTGTGGAGACATCCGTCTAACATGAATCACTAATGAGTCAACAGGAATCGCTAATCACTGTAAAATAATCTACTTTAAATTGAAGATGGATGCAAGGAAGGAAGAGAGCATGCTGCAGACATCTCAACGAAACAAATGATGTCTAAAGTCCAACAGCAAGAAATGATCTAAACAGATTATTACCATAAGGACCAGTATGTGCTTCTGGCGCCGCAGCATTCGAAAGATTTGATCAGTGCAGCTGACTATGTAGCTAGTTCTGAGGGTTGGCATGTTGCACTGTTCATTATTATGTACTCTTGTTAGTCGTAAAGTAGCACGGCAAGATATCTAACGGAACTGAAATAATTCGAAACGACATGAAAACTGAATAGTACGTGAAAGCGAAAATTTTGTGACAGTTGAATTCAGCGTGGTCGAAAACTTGACAAAACTGGAAAAAGTTCGAAGCTGACTACCTTGATTGCTTACTACAACCAAGACCTAGGCTCTCAACCTCAACGGAGTTGATCAGTTAGGATCCTTCTACTGGCACTTGGCCACTACAGTTAGGAGACAACTAGACCATTCATCTGGTCTTAACTGGTCCAATAGTTACCCTGAAGTTGTCTCACCACCATACATTTCGGGTCGTACCCGGCGAAGAGTTTCACCCAAGAAAATTTAGATGAAAGCTTCAACTTTGGACGAAATTTGTGGAGGGGGCTTGTAGCATGGGCAAAATTAGTTAGTTAGTAATTAGTAAAAGTTAATGTCAATACTAATGAAATTGCAACTTTGCTGAAAAATTAGCATTATACCAATATTTAGAAAAATTGCAAAACACCCTCATATTCTGGAAAAAGGACTGATTGTAAAAGCTGCTTGCTTGCTTGCACCCCCATAACCCTTCCCTCCGGTGTTCTGTTCGTCACTAATCACGTTCGTTTCGGCAGTCAACGTTAGGGCTTTGAGTCCTAGCCAGACTTGGAAGTGGGTCGTGGGTGGGTACCCGCGGGTCGACTTTCAGGTCAGTGGGTACCCGCGGATCAGAGCGGTCAGTTATTTGTGTTCACACCATATTTATGCTAAATTTTGGACTAATTTCACCAGAAAATTTACAATTTACAATTTAGAATTATGTTAAATTTTCAATTTTCTCTTTGTTGGCTCTTTTGTATGACTTTATACATTATAATATTGCTTTTATGATAAAATTGTGTATTTCTATTCTGTCTGGAATCTTCAGTCAAAAATATGACAGTAATATCTCCCGGTCATAGTCATTGGCATTAGTATTTATTATCACGCAAAGCCTTTAATGCTTCTCCATTGATTGACAAACCGTTTGTGCAAAAACAATGTTGACAGCTTCCTACAACAGCTTGCAAATCTATCTTTCCGTAATGAGCGTGACCTGCTTTGAATAAATAATTATATAATGTCAAACTTGAAATTTCGACATAGTTGAAAGAGTGATCATTCCAAATTTTAACACAACACTTTTGCGATAGCTTAGCATCCTCAGAACTAACGAAAACGAAGATGGAATCTGTTGGAGTTAGCTGTGAACGCCAAATTTCTATTTGAAAGTTTTTATGTACATTTTTAAAGCGTTAATTTTGCTCGATACATGCTATAAAGAACTTAAATATGCAAAAATATTCAAATTTAAGAAGTGGGTCAAGTGGGTCGACGAAATCTCAGCGGGTCGCGGGTCGCGGGTCAGGGGTCCGCGGGTCGCGGGTACCCGCTGGTCACGAAATTGCGAGCCACTTCCAACTCTGGTCCTAGCCGAGCCGTCCTCATTCGACTACAAACCTAAAGTTCAATCTGGGTCTTAGCCAAGAAGAGTAGGACGTCTTTCATCATCGGGCTGAGTCACTCCTGTCCTGTCATTTTGGTGGTTCTGGTACTGAGAAGATGACTTTAGCTCGTCACGATTACCAGACTGTTGAGATGATAATATAGTAATATTATGATATATTTATTTTCCTGTATAACTCTCATGTCTGCTGTTATCGTCAAGCTGTTTTTAAGGCTGTCGAAGACCAATTAGAAACTGGGTTTTTGTTTTCCGCCACAGACTGCGAAACTGGACTAAGCATTTTTGGAAATACGCAGAAACTGTTTGGCCGTTGCGTCACACGTCAAATTTTTAAAAATTTCCTAGTTTTTAGTTGGGGGCTGCGGCCCCCAGACCCCGATTTAAACAGCCCATCAGGTCCAGAAACCGTCCCAATGAAATAATGAAATTTGTACGTCTAATCTCTTCAGCTCTGCAAAACCTGCACCTCTGACCTGACCAACTGATTTTTCTCACACCAAAAGTTTTAGTTTTAGAGAAGCAACGTTTTATTTATTTCTTTGAAAGTGTTGTACTACAAAATGCTTTTCGGAAAAAATTTTAAAAGTTAAGCATAAAAATATTTTAAACGTTAAAATTAAGTATGAAATAACTCAAAAATTGTTTTTACTAGACTAAACAGGTGTGGCGCAATTTTTTCCTAACTACGTTAAAATTTCGGATCACGAACCGCAAAAGTTAGGTTGAAAAAACCCACAGATTAGAACAAAGAAATATTGACACATAAGCAGTAATAAATTAATGTAATATTAATATAATATGTTTAACCTAACATGCAATAATATAATATAATATAACATAATATAATATAATATAATATAATATAATATAATATAATATAATATAATATAATATAATATAATATAATATAATATAACATAATATTATATAATATAATATTGTATAATATAATATAATATGATACACAATATATACGTCACAGAAAATTTCATAATAAAAAGTAACAAGTAGCCAGATTTTCCCAGCTTGACCACAGATTTCAGCAAAATTTAAGCTGGGGTAGTGAGTTAGAAGAAGTCTGTAAAATTTCCAAGTAGGAAACTTAAGTTGTGTCATAGATTTACTGCTGGACACTTCTTCCCCAATAATAACTGCATGTCGAAGGGGGAGTAAGCAATTTGAGGGCTGGCAAAGTGGGAGGCTTTCAACAGTTTTAGGGTCTCCGGGCTCTTAACGTTTCAAAGAATTTGCAAAATTGCATTGTTGCTGTCGTCTAAGTATTAACGTATTCTAATCATAGCTCTAAGTGGTTTAGTGGAGCGATCCGTCGTATGGTATCTCTGTATTTGCGCACAACGCCTCTGAAAAGAACTATACTCTTCAGAAAAGCTGCAGGGAACAACTCTTTTGTCTAACGATTCTATTTTTAGATTAGCAGCCTCAAATCTTCGTTAATATGGAACCTGAACAGGAAGAAAGAGCTGAGAAACCGTCTCAATATTAGATCCTATCAGTAATACTGTAATTTTGTACAGTTACTTCCCGCTCTCTAAAATCTCATTATCCTTATTAATAGGTTCGCTGGAAACAATAGATTAGCATAATATTTATCATGAGGGATGAGTCATTAGGTTAAACTCAAAGTTCCTCGCGAGAGTTGGAGAGTGAGAGAGAAATTAGTTATGATTGTGCGTCGCAAAGCAGTTTCTATTCTCCTGAAAGCTGACTGTCCTCAGAAACGTTGTGCAGAAATTAGGTCTGAGTTGAGTTGGCGAACAGCTGAACAGAGAAACACTTCCTGCTCGGGATTAGTTCCTCCTTTGTGCATCAGAAAGGAGAAAAAGGATTTGCACAGAAAGGGAAGGGATTTGCCATACCTGTAATTAATTGCTGTGGTGACGCACAGAAAATGTTCAGTTTGAAAAAGTCGAGAGAGTGCATGAATGTATAAGTTTTCGAGCTTCAAAAGCGGAACTTTTACTCTTTGCCAAATTGCGCTGAGTGTCTTAGGTCTCATTAATTCGACAGACAAAATACATAATTGCAGTATTTTGACTATGTATATGATACGATACAAGCGACTTCATACGGAGGCCAACTTCTGTAATTAGTTGACCCCAAGCACACAAATACACAACCACAATTAGTAACATTACTTATAAGCCTTTAGTCCTTTAGTTAGTGCAAAACAAATTAATTAATTAAGAAATCGCTGGCTTGAAATGTGTTTATTGCTGGTTTGAGTTGGCATCTGCGGTATTGGTAACATAGAAAGTGGAATGCAGCATTAAGGGGGGGCGAATAAAATGGGGGTGCCCCGAATTTATCCGATTGGCCTACTTTTTGGCGAAGATTTAGAGCATGGGTGGGGTCAAAAAATACTTGGTAGTTGGTTCTTAGCTGCCTCCCATCCATGGCGCAGCCGTCAAGTTTATGTGCCCGACTCCCCCTTTTCCACAACTACCAACATAGTTAAGTAAAAATTTCTGCTGGCTGCAAGACCCTAGCTTCAAGGTTGCCATTTGCCAGTATGATTTGGCACATGTGTCCCTATCTGTGTCCCTATCTGAAAAATACTAGACCTCTCTATCTTATCTGCATCTAAGGGAATTACTCTTCAAAGTTGAAGTTTCGGAAAAAATTTTAAAATTTTTGGCTAACGAAAGGATCATTTTACTACTGGTGCGAGCTATAAGGCTGTAATTTGGCATATACAGTGGCCCTATAGGAGTACTCATTTGTGCCAAATGGCAAGAAATCCTGCCGCCTCAAAAAATTTTGAATTACTCTTCAAAGTTGAAGTTTCGGCAAAAATTTAAAAATTTTTGGCTAACGAAAGGATTATTTTACTACTGGTGCCAGCTTTAAGGCTTTAAGAAATTGCCGCGTGAAAAATTTTTTATGTCAACTTTAATCTTCAAAAATTGCCGAAACCGCCATTTTCAGTCTGTCGGATCCTGTGTATAGGCTTTCTGCAGTCATAGAAGTCCCAAACCTTCACTAATCGAGCTGAAATCTTTTGTGGGTGTGTTTTCGACCACGCTGAGTTCAAACATCTCAAAAAATTTTAATTTCAAAAAATTTTATTTTTTCGATTTCTGGGGTACCATTGCCCAAAAAGGCGATTTTGTCAATTTCTGAAGATTAAAGTAGACATAAAAATTTTTTGAGGCGGCAGAATTTCTTGCCATTTGGCACAAATGAGTACTCCTATAGGGCCTCTGTATATGCCAAATTACAGCCTTATAGCTCGCACCAGTAGTGAAATGACCCTTTCGCTAGCCAAAAATTTTAAAATTTTTGCCGAAACTTCAACTTTGAAGAGTAATTCCCTTAGATGCAGATAAGATAGAGACGTCTAGTAGTAGAAATTTTTAATTAATTATGTTGATAGTTGTAAAAAAGGGGGGGGGGGTCGGGCACATAAACCCGACGGCTGCACATGGATAGAAGGCAGCTAAGAACCAACGACCAAGTAGGTATTTTTTGACCACACCGATGCTCTATAACTTCGCCAAAAGTAGGCCAATCGGACAAAGTCGGGCGAAAGTTTAGTCGCCCCCCACCTTAACCGAGGACTGCACCAAATAAGCTTAGAATAAGTGATGATTAGCAAAAGACTAACACACAGATGCGCATATTACTTTTGTCAGTGCCATGCGAAAGTAAATCTGTCTTTAAATTCCTTCCCAGTTTGGAGGGTTCTCAAAATTAAAAGCGCATTATTCGGCTTGTCAATGCGCATTTCCTTAAAAGCGAGACGATTCTTTGCTGGTAACATGCGTTTTGGTTTTGTAAGCTGCTGGCATAAAAATGAGCGTTAACAACAAGAGGTGATACTTTTTCTCAATGTAAACACAGCTGAACATCTTTTTGCTTTCCTTTAAGTAGATTCGCCAGTCCTAGTTTCTTTATTACACTAGCTGCAGACGTTAGTTTTTATCCATTCTTTTGAAAGCTGAAATCACCAAGACATTTGGGCTGACTTGTCAAGAAAAACTCATAAAATGCGCTGTAAGGGATCGAAAATGCGCTTTTTAGAACGCATAATGCTGTTTGATAAAGCGCATTTTCAGAAAAGAATTTTGAGAAGCCTCCTTTCTAGAAAGATGTGGCATTTCCAGTAGTTTGAAAGACCAAGAGTTCCGTTTAACCAAAAGTAATACTGAGAATGATCCATTATAGGCCTTTTGCCAACTTTCAAGACCGTACAAAATTATTTCTGTAGCATGCCAGTGTCTGTGATGAATCTAAAACTAAAACCTCTGACAGAAACATGCAGTCAGTTCCAATTAATCAGTCGAAAAGGTCGTCAACAGTCATTTTTGGAACATACGCTGAAAACAACAGCAATCCAGAAATAAATCTAAATCCCTAATATTACAGTAAGCCATGGGAGGTTTTTGTTGGCAGCCTTCCCTGATGATATGGTGAGAATAGACAGAGGGGGAAAGGGGAGAAAACAGGTAGTTAGGTTGCTGAGCAACTTTTGCAGAGCAGTATAGAACAACATTCACTAATTAGAAAGAAATAGTTAATCCTAAAAATAGCGACCTCAGCACCCACAGAACAGAGGGAGAGAACTCCTCTAGAAACTCTTCAACAAGAGTGTGTTGATATTGCCTAACCTCAAGTTATCAACCTGTATTACTTTCTTTCAGGGGTGTGTTCGTGTTTGTGTTTGTGTCTGTGTCTATGTATGTGTCTGTCACATGTTTCTACTGTCATAAAGACTGTCATAGTGCTGAGTTTGTGCTACTAAAGGCCCCTTGATGGTTTCAGCCCGATAAACCTCAACCAGATGCGTGGGCACAGAATCTTGATGCCTGATTGGATAGAATTCTGAGTGGACTGGTTTGAACCAGTTTTAATGTACAATAATCACTTACAGTTCAAGTATACTAAAAGAATGTATAATTTCCCATCTGGGAACATTGCTCAGAAGATTAGATCTACTTTTATTGTATACTGAGTCTGTGTGTATGCCGTTTGCTTATTCAAAAAATCTGTCACTACAATTTGAGAACGAATTCAAACTTATGCTTGGCTCGATTGTGTCTGGGTGGCTCAATCGGTAGAGCGTCGGTGTACCAAGATTTTGCAGTCCCATCCTCAGGGCTGAACTGTTCAGTGTTCTGCAAAGGCAAACTTCTTTCTTTTGCTAATTACCTTGTATATTCGACTCTGTCAGAAAATCGTTACCAGACGTGTGTGTACGGAATCGAAATTTGGGGGGGTTCCCCAAGGCCTTCAAAAAACCGGACATTTGTTGTTTTAGGGGATACGCGAGGGAGCCGCTCTGAGGGGGCTGAGCCCCAGATCCTTGGAGTTCTCGCAACCTACCCCCACCTCCAAAACATGCTCGTTGCAAATTTTTGATACATAAAAGTCAATCGATTCTTGCTCATAATTTTTGGTTTTTTGGTCAATAACTTGAAACGGTTTTTATGAATGGCGGCTCTTGAGGCTGACGAGTTTAAATTTAAAATTATATTAATACTAAAACTTCTAAAATTTACTATTCCTACAGGAAGACTTCAATCTTTGGCTTGCAATTTTGCTGAAACGTTGCATATGATGATTTTCTGAGCATGAATCAGAAATTCTTCCTTTATGATTAAGCTTGCATAAGCTTAACCACATGCTTAAAGCTTTAGCACACACTAAGGTATCAATAGCTTAATCGAAAAAGGGATTTCGGTTGAGATCATTGAGTCAACATTTGAGTGAACCCAGTGCGTCTGCCCCTCAGGCGCGTCTGCCCCTCTCCTTCGCGGGCTATCCAGAACACAAGCAAAAATTTAAGATATTTGATAGTGTTTAAGGCAGACAGTAGCTAGTTCAAGGCGATAGGCCGCAAAAACTGTCAGCGGCTGGCTGGCCGACCCATATTCGACCGTTAACTGAGGACCTGACCGGCCGGCTGAGCGGACAGGGCCGGTGCACAACAGTACAACACTACTACGGGGCCGTCAACCTAAAACTGGCAGCAAAGTGGACTCAAATAACTAAAATTTCTAGGTTAGGCTAACGCTAAAATATTTTTATTCTGTCTTATCTTCAACCGTTTCTAATGCCAAAAAATTTCCAACCACTTAGTAGTTTTAACATTAGACAGTGGTTTTTAAACTCGAAGACTTGATTGTCCACGTGTTTCTAAGTCCAAACTAAGGTCAATATTCAGTGAGAAAGTCGATAAAACACTTAAAAACATGTATTTCTCGCAATAATAAACACTTTAAAGTCAAAAATGAGGTGAGAAAGAAAAGAGGCTCACCCAACCCGCCCACTCCCCCCCCCCCGTTTGGGACGACATCTCCCTACCATTCATTGTCCAGCCACACCTATGCTATGCTCCCCCATTTCCGAGGAGAACTCATGACATTTAGTAAACAGGGCAAGCAAAATAGCTAATTGCTAGTCCATGCTAATTCTCATAAGAATAAGCACAACATCTCGAAATCTTTTTAAAACCAGCAGTTCTAAGCCAATGGCTCGTTAATTTTTAACTAAAAATTGCACTTATGTCAATACTGCCTGATACTTCTAGTTTTGTCCTAAGCGGCCCAGCAATGTTGTGGTACTCCTGTGAATTCCGAAAAATGCTGCTCTCCGCAGACCGTTTCCACCGTGCGGTTATTTCAGTCACCCCCATGGCAACTAGTCGTTTGCTGACCAGAGCATCCCGCTTGATAACTGTGATGGCGGATGCCTAATTGGCTTCCTCGGTAGCCTCGGGTAAACAAAATGGTTGCAAAGAGAAATCCGAGGGAATGGCCGGTCGCTCAAATAGGAAAGAAGAAAATGTCCGTGAATTAAAAACTAAAACTTGATTTTACATGTTACACTAACCTGTCTGCTGCTTTGTACTATCAAGAGTACATACATATAAGAGTGTGACAGCAGGCAAGCTCTCTGTTATCAGCTGTAGGTACATGCTATGTTCGCTAACGGCTGACCCCCCACAAATGTGTATGTGCTCTTCAAAGAAATTCGTACGCTATCTTTATGTGTTAAAGCTCGAAAACGCAACTACTCAGTTGGTTCAATGTGTGTCTGCTTCGAACATTAACACGTAAAGATAGCGTGCGAATTTCTTTGAAGAGCACATACACGTTTGTGGGGGGGTCAGCCGTTAGCGAACATAGCATGTACCTACAGCTGATAACAGAGAGCTTGCCTGCTGTCACATTCTTATGTATTATGTACTCTTGGTACTATGTATATAGTTCTGCCCCAAGTTAGCAATTTGATACTAAGCCAAAACTGGATTTGATACCAATCTGAATTACTTACAGAACTGCTCCTAAAGATTTATTTGCTTCTGTGCAAGTGCGAAACCATTTCTGCTACAAGCCAACAAACACAAAACTGTTTTGCCACTCAAATTCACCATGAGAACAGATAGTAGCCGCTCTGGACCACCGTTTATAGCTCAACTTTATCGAGATGCTTTACCGCACTATTAAGCCCTAAAGTTGATATTTAGTTATTTAGTAATAGTAGTAATTTACAACTTAATAAGGGCAAAATTGAATAATTTGAAACTTATCCGTTTTATAGCAACCACACCCGACGGTTGGTTGATCAAATCCCTTTAAGAGAGTTTGTTTTGATAATTCTAATTAAAATGCGCACTTTACTTAGCAATAACATGGCGAAATTTAATAAAAATTTCAAATACACTTTTACAAACTGCTATTTTAAAAAGAATGCGCAGTCTTTTAATGGTTTTAATCATTTAATGAGACGTTTAATAGTCATTATAAGGTTTTGTATTCATGGATTATTAATTAATAGGTATGAAATTGTTTAGTTACAATAGTGTGTGTCTTTTGTTGACTGTCTACTTTAGTTGCCACTTTTTGAAGTAAGTAATCCATGACGACTAGTACAAGATTTCGATAGGACTGTATACCACCTAAACCGACAGTACTGACAATATGACGTCACAACGTGACGCAGGCATTTGATCAACGTGTTTGAATTTCTTTTCTTTTGCTCAAAAAATTCCTGAGGACCAAAAATTCGTAAATTGGCTTTTCTTAGCAATTTCGAAAGTAAAAGTTTTACCACCGAAACTCACAGAAGCAGGTGTCAACGATAATTCAGTCTGGCGTTCCGCCTACCTCAATTCTTTCTAAAATTTAGCAAACTTTTGCTACTTTGGTGGCTGCAAGGCTAGGCCATGAAGCGTAAGGCTACCCTAATCCAAAGAGAAAGTGAATGAAGCGTTAGGCTAGGGCAAACCTGGGTAAATCCAAGGCAAAACTTTAGAGCACTGCTAACTTAGAGTGTAAGACAAAGCCGAACGCTAAGCCAAAAGTAAGGCCGACGCAGAATACTAAACCTAAACTAAAATAAACTAACTAAACTAATACTAAAGCAAGGCCTAACACTGATCGTAAGCCTAAGCCTAAGCCTAAGCCCAAGTCTAAGCCAAATTTTATTCAAAGACAGTGGTGAACCGTCACCCTAACGCATATAAGTTAATTATATACAAATAGAGTAAAATTGTATAAGCCTAAGCCTAAACCTAAGCCAAAGCCTAAGCCTGAGCCAAACCCTAAGCCTAAGCCGAAGCCTTCATTTAATTTCTTTTTCACAACTAAACAATTTATCATCAACAAATTACTCAAAAGAATTTATCTATGCCACTAAAACAACAACCCTAATCTGGACAGTAATCCTTAGCTCTCATACCACATACAACAGTCATCCACAACAACCAGAACAATTCAGTCAGTAATCCACTGCGCTCAGACAGAAAACTTGCATAATCCACGACGCCGCAACACAAAAGGGCAGTAATCCATGAAGCCTATACCAAAATTTTCAGTAATCCATAAAGCCGCAACACAAATATGCCGTAATCCATGAAGCCAATACCAAAATTTTGAGTAATCCATAAAGCCGATACCAACAATAGACGGGTTTTAAGAAAATGTAGCATATGCCACATTTCCTATGCTTAAACAGCGTCCATTTTCTTGTCACTTTTAAGTTGACGGACCCTGTATGAGCTGTCAATTATAAGAATCCAACAGTCCAAAGCATGGAAGGAGAAATTCTTCAGATCTGCTGAGAAGAATGATGAGTACACAATAACCCCTTTGCAACAATTTTAGACAATTCTCCTTCCAGTTTAAATAATTACCATCAAATTCCTGGTAACAAAAGCGCCATTCAAGATTAGCAAAAGTTCCAGATCTAACTATTAATTTCTCTTCTGTGCTGAAAGGTGTCTCATTTATTACAGTGTGCTCGAGTACAGTTACTAAATTAGGAACAAGACCAATAAATCACAAGTGTTCATTGTCATGGCATGTGACCGCCTTCCACTACATGCAATGAATAAACATTTCAGACATAGAGCTAAATGACAAAACATAACACGCTCCAACTTAACCAGGTCAGAGGTGCTAATGAAACGTAGTAAAGTAGTAAAGCAAGAATAGTCTCAATTGCAACTTACATGACCAGTTCAGACGGTTTCTGGAGTATTGGAAAAATCAAGAAGCTCGCAGTCCAGGCCGTGCGAAAACGTTCGGTCCATGTGGATATCAAATGCATACTCTCATTAGCTCAAAACCGGTGTAGGTTAGATGTAGAAAAGCCGAAACCATAGTGGTTGTAGAAACCAGGCAAAGCATTCTAACAATCTCAATAGAACTATGATGATGATACTGCAATGAAATAACGAAACTGGATAACACGTGTACAAAGAATACGAAAGGTCTAGAAATCCTCTGTGCAAAATGAAGAAACCTTGCATCAGAATTAATGTAAGAACATTTAGTTCCGTTGGGAACGCCCCTCAGTCTAGCACAGCAAGTCCGACGATATAGGCACACGTACGTAGTTGTGAACGGGAAGTCAATGTGTGGCGTCCGTTCAGGTACCTGTGTCTATGGAACCTACGCAAATGTCGCAATCACTAAAACAGGGGGTAGGGGATGCATGTGTCTTTTCAAAGAGGATAGGATAGGAATGTTGCAGCAACGCTGCAGCTAAGCATGCTAATTTTTTCTTTTGCTGCTACATATGTAGTTAGGGGCGAATTAGGCTGGCGTACGCTTTATATAACTTTCTCAAATCACCGTCTCAGGATGGTTCCAGTTTTCCCACGGTAGGCGTAGCGTCCTGTTGTCAAACATTGTGTTTCTAAGATTTTGACTAGCTTGCTTCAATCCGATAGCATGACTATCAACTACAAGGTACAACTTCAACTTCAATTACAGCTTCAAAAACTACAGATATTAAAAACTTTTTATTATTTTCATACACCACAAAAATTGGAAGCATATTCCGTCGACGTTAACTGTAATCAATCATAAAAGCAAATAAGAACTACACCTTTAACAGATACAAGACTATAAATATGCAATAAAATTGTTGTGAGCAAATATACACCAAAAATATGCTATTTCCAGAAAGCTGGACATCAAAGTTCAAAGCAAACACTAATGGATTTAGTTACTGAATAAAATTAAACAAGTTTTTAATTTTTCAACACCATACATATTCTGAAGCCTTTGTCTTTTTGAAGTGGAAGTCATTCATATGGAAGAAAACTACATATCAAAGCTTAACTGCGATATTATTAATTGAAAAAGCTGAAAAGACTAATGTTTCATAAACATGTCAAATCTGCTATCAAGTTTGCAAACATTTTCCAGTCTATGAAAACATTAATAGTTTTTCCTCCAAGAAACATATATATATATATATATATATATATATATATATATATATATATATATATATATATATATATATATATATATATATATATATAATATGTTATATGAGCATGTTGCATACGCTAATTGTACACGCTCAGTATGCTCTATGAGCAAAAAGTGCTCACAGAGACGGTTGTATGTGCATTTTGCTCATAGAGATAGTTCTTATGAGCAGTGCTCATAGAGAGCCTGCTCATAGAGATGTGAAGTTTACATATTCTGTGAGCAAAAAATTTTTTTGAAAATGCTAATTAGCTTAATTAATTAAGCTGAGCTTATGCTTAAAAATTGGCTTAGGCTTAGACGTGTAAAGCACGCTCTCGGCTTAGCCTAACACGCTCTCGGTAAGCCTAGGCGCTGCCGCGGAGGAACGTTATTTGACGGTGCTCACAAGACAGGAAAGATGCATCTAGATATATATATATATATATATATATATATATATATATATATATATATATATATATATATATATATATATATATATATATATATATAGCAAAGTAGCCCAATTGACATTATAGTACAGTGCCAATAGATTTTGGCACAACGCTGGAAAACTAGTACAACGCTCGTTTCACAACAGAGTTGGACTACTTTGCCAACTAATTTTGGCATGATACTGCAGCGGCAGGGCCTTTTTGGAAAAGTATTGCAACACTTGTCCAACAACAAGTGCTTTTACTCTGACGATAATCCTGATTGTCTGATGCTGCTACCCTCAAGGGATCTAACTTTTCTTTGGTGTTTAATTTTAACTTTGCTTGCAACGTCAATATTTCGGGAATTGTGTGCTGATACAAAATATTAACAATTAACAATTAACAACAAGAACACAATAAAACATTTCAGGTAATCCCGTTACGCTTAACTTAACTGCAATATGTAACAAACTTGTCAACTGAATGTACCCAATCTTAAATAATTTTGTGATGTAAAACAAATATTTTAAAATTTAACATTGGTGTAACTAAAACTTGTCAGGGATAAGTTAGCGAATTCAAAATTATAAGTGGGACCATCCCATTCGATATCTCGGTACGCGACGTAAGAGAACCTTTGCACGGCTTTGATGCTAACATAGGCAGCCAAGTTCAATCTTGCAAAAAATACACTCATGTTAACTGAAGTTGCGCCTGCTTAAAAACACAAGTAATTTCAGAAAAATAACAGATATCACTTCTAATTCACTGAACCAAGGATAATTTTGGTCACAGTTTATGAAAAAAGTAATCAAAAGCAGTCCGGAACGCTTTAAAGTTTTAGTGTAAAATCTAACTCTGAAGAAGCCTCAATTGACTCCCTTTCGACCAACATTGAGCGACACTGCCCTATCTCACAGTGACAAAATGGCTGCTCTACGTTCAAATTCCAGACTGAATCCTCGGATAGAACTTCTGATTATTATATTTATACAATCGCTTGCTGCGCACAGTATGTTAACTTGGAGGTGCTGAAGAAAATGGCGCTGAAGTATTTTCCTTACAGAAAAATTCTCTAAATATTGCCATTGCTTATCTCAGAAGACAGTTGCAGTAAAAATTGTTGCTGCTAAAATTCAGTTTGCAAAATTTGCAATTAAAAGAGAACGAAAGTTAAATGTGTGGATCACTGCTGACATCCGCTACAGACTACTACAGACTAGACTTCAGATGCTCAGATTACTTTAAAATATCAAAGCTTTCCAACAGCTTCATAACATGAATTCAAACAGCTTTCGGTTGACGCTAATATTACGATCGGTTGAAGTAAGCTGTTAAATTTCTCCTCAGCAGGGAATTGATTAGATGGCTATTTGATAGTTGTGTGCAACTTGAAATACCCTACATAACTTCCACAATATCAGACCACTGGCCAGAGGTCATGAACCGGTCGTGGTAACAGCAAAAGAAACGGCAAAGAATCAGCCAATTCTGTCAAAAGTTTTGGCGTGCATTTAGGGCAATTATTGTGCAGAATAAACTGAACTACTATACAAAATGACAATACTTTCAGGGAAGCATTGATTCTGTTCATCAGCAAACTTGTCATTACAAAAATTAATTTGCATATCGTGCTAACAACAAAATGGTAATAGTTAGCCATGCGTTAAACATACGGCGTTTTTAAAGAGAAATCACAAAGGATACAACAAAACCAGGACTCCGGCTCTAGCCGGAATAAAAAGAATGACGTAGACAAAATTTGACAAGTTGGTTTTAAGGTGAGCAATCTACAGAACTAGAAAGATAGATCATGCTGTTACTGCTGCTGCTTTCATCTTGACTCAGTAAAGCTTCCAAATTTGCAGTCACATCCAACATTCCGCCTGAACCCGATTAATTCCTAAGACTACATTGATTGACATCGTTAGCACCAATCAAAAACAATGTCAGACAAGCTGAGATAAAACATGAATGTTTCCATTGATCTAGTCAAAGTAGGTTTTGTTATAATGTCTTCTCAGTCACAGGAACAAATAAATGACTGCTTTTACAGTAATTGTAATTTGACATTGAAAATAGCTGTGATCACCAGCATATCTGAAATGCTGCGTCTCCTTGCCAGATAGTTCGGAATACGCAGAAGATATCGATCCAAAACAGAACCGTTTGCAACCAGCAATTGAACCTGGGAATCTGAAATAAACTACAACAAATAATATTGCACAAATAAAGAGTATTATCGGTCTATATGCTAAATTTTCCAAAGAATGTAACAATGGAGAAATCCGTGAATGGCCAGAGAAAAACACGAATAAACAAAAAACAGATCTATTTAACTTTGGTTTTAGCTCCTGTAGGTATATTTCTCAAATAATGAAGTTTTGCTAGGTTACCCAATTTTCCAACGAATAATCCGAACACGAATAATTTTTCAATAAAATTAATTTTAAATAATATAATTAATCTAATCTAAATGTCACAGATCGGAATGTATACGGGGAATTACAAAGAATGGTGTAAACCTTCACCATATCGCGCAAGCTGTGTTCTAAACTGCCAAAAGGCAAGTATCAAAGTTTTTGTTTTTGTTAACCAATCTAGGCTTATATAATATTAAAATTACACTAAGCTCATGTTCTTGTTAGTTGTCAAAACTCGCCAAACCAGGCCAGCAAATTTAAAGACTGGTATATTCAACTTCGTAGGGATAGAAGTTTTCGATTTCATGGTGCTGGATTGACGAATGGCAACGAAAACCAAACGAAGCTAAATTCTAAGCCTAACCTTGTCCTGAGCTAAACAGAAACTGATTAAAAGAATCATTTCAGATGCAAAAATTAACTGATAAAGAGGGACTAAAGTTATAACCTATAATTTTCAGTTTCATGCCTTAACAGCAGTGTTTTGTGATACGAGCAATCTCCACAAGAAATATACAGAAGAGTTATACTATCGGCAAAGGTCAGAAGAGAGCACCAATAGGTTTAGGTTTATCCTTGATCCTTTGGCACAACGTCCCTTTCTTGGTGCAGAGCTCGCATTTCGTCAAATTCGATGCAGGCCATGCCTTCGAGGGAATTGGTGTCAATCCATCCGCGCCAGACAATACAGACACCATTCAGGACAAAATGACTGACTACGTGCATCTGGAAATAAAAGGATATACATAACCCCTTCATGCCGGATGGACTATCACTATACGTGCCAAGTAGGCGATTGTGGCACCTTTTGTCCGTAGCAATGGCCAGTTAGTTATAAGTCGACAGTCCTGGAATTTGCACCTTTTTCTTCAACACGTGGACCAAATTTTGGTAGAATACTTCTACACAAACTACATATACAACCTGGATGTGCACAGATTTCTGCCGACAATGAAAATTTGAAAATTTTGAGCCATGTTCAAACGCTCTACCAAAACAATTCCACCGTCTGCTGTTCTGCGTCAATGGTGTTACTGCTGGTGGTGGGTGAGGTTGTGTCAGATTAATTTGACGTATAGCTTAACCTATTCACGAATGAACTCTTTAACCTAGAACTAATTTAATTGATTTTCTACTGAAAAAATTAACAAAAATTTGGGCTTTGCTCGAAATTCGGGCAACAACATTTTTGATCGTTTGAGTACATCGGTGAGCCTTTCTTGCTTGTATTCCAAATGTAGAGCATTAATCTAATCCTTTTAGGATGATGGCGTCCGTTTCTCTATGTGCTCTCGGTAAAAATGCACAGCACAATATGCACATGTGGTAATTTTCAACTGCTGGTTCCGAGAAAATTCAGGAATGAAAGGGTAATAAAGCTTAGAATAATTGCTTAATTTCGCAAGCTGGACAGAAATGAACCAAGTATTTAGTGGATCTCCATTTTATGTAGGCCAACCAAAGAAAAGATTGAATTTAGAACTGGGCCGCGTTGCAAAAGTTCTTTTAAGCGGCTTCTAAAATGGTAGTTAGGAGGATGCCTGGCAGCTGTCAGATAGGAGTTAGGAGTCCTAATCTCGTTTCAACAAATTTCCCCTAAGTTTAGCTGACACGGTCCTAACTTAGGAGAAGAGACGTGGATAAGTACCCCTAGCTTAGGAGAATCCTTTGAAACTAAATTATCCTGAGAGACCACGACCACCTAAGTAGGAGAGCTCTTTGCTTTAGAAGAACTTTGCAACGCGGCCCTGAAAATCAACTTGATCTAAACCTACTCGTCCGCTTGAGGTTGAGATCCGAACCGAATCCCCTTCCAGCTCACTGGAACTGGAACTGGAAGAACTCTGAGGTGAATCCTTGTTGCTGCTGTTGGCGGCGAAGTGGGAGGAATGCCCATTGACATAGAGACTGAAGTTGTAACCTGTTCGCACGTGAGCCTAAAATAGAAGGGCAAAACAGACTTACGGCTGTCTACACCAAATAGGAATAACTTAGTTTCGAACTAAAATATTCCTAAGTTAACACAACCTCAGAAATAAATGTTATTCCTGTTGCAATATCCCACAAGTTGGAGAATAGCTAAACCTTAAAGGGTATACAAATACACTAATGACAAATAATTTTTCCGATTGAGCTCAAACTTTGTCATATATTAGTACCTGCTCCTTCAAAGTAATTAAAAGTTTCGATGCTTCTCGTTTTTCACAGCGTTCACATCAGCCTCGAAAAGTTGCTGACCCACGACGTTTTCGTCCATGAGAGTGGTCGAAGTTTATTAGATTTTTCTCCAGACTGCTAAGAGGCAATGTCTTGAAACTTCTTGCGAACATAAAAGGAAACTTGAGACTATTGTGTGTATGCGCAACTTCAAAATTGGCTGAGTACACGTGGGTGCAGCACAACATTTAGCGTGTATACCCACCCCCAAATTATGGCAATTGGAAATTGGCATATTTCGTTTGAGACCTAATCCGCTGCGAGCATCTGACTGAGCTCAAATTGTGCACAGAGATGTCTCTTAATGCTATGAATGTGTGCAAAATTTGAAGCGTGTCGACTGCAGCAAAAAAGTAATTCAACAATTCGTTCAATTTTTCTGTCAAAGATGCTAATTTTGGCTTCCCGCCAAAAATGGCAATATTTCAAAATCATAGAATAAATACAAAATTTTACTCAATCGATAGGTATCATCATTCTAAACCATTTTTGTGATTTCAACAAGTCACGATATTGCTTCTAGCATGAGATATATTCCATCAAGATTTAGCCACATGCCAATTTTGAGCAGTTATACACTGTTAGCCACATAATAAAGCAGTCCTCAGAACGCATACAGAGCCTGAACCCGCCAAACTTGGCACATATGTAACCATATATCCTGACTATATTCTGTAAAAATTCTTAGAAGATTTGGTGGAATGTGCAGGATTAGGCTCGAAACGGCGATAGGTCACCTAGTCAAAAATTTACAGTTTTCCAACTTTGCGGCTACTCTACTCCCGAAACAAAAGCTGCCATGT
>JASAND010027058.1:0-27334 GCA_030248195.1 Trissonchulus latispiculum
ATATATGTAGAAGAAACTTAAATGACAAATTTAATAAGCAATCTCTGGAACCGTACCAGTACTTTTCTGTTTGAACTATATGCATATGATAGCTAAGTCGAGAATTTCTTACTGCTCGTCTTACTTCACAGTTGGCGCACTGGGTAGTGCTCTTAACTCTTAACCTATGGCTGTGTCCCGCCTCAGCCTAACTCCAATAGAACAATTTAATGTACATTCGGAACCGTCCTCGGTTGGCCAACGATGGCGTCGTTGGCTCGATTCCTTTCGCATATACCTCGAAGCCAGTGGTGTTCGCAATCAGCAACAGCAAAGAGCGCTGTTACTCCACACCGCCGGCAGGGATATCCAAGAGATCGTCTCCACCATTGACAATCCGGGAGAGAACTTTGAACAATTGGCTAACAGATTGACTGCTCACTTTGCAACTCAGATTAACGTTGCATTTGAGCGGTATGAATTTCGGTGCTGCGGCCAATTGGAAAACGAGCCAATCGACTCGTGGTTCACCAGACTCCGAACAAAAGCGGCGTCTTGTCAATTCGCTGACCTTGAAGATTCACTTATTCGGGATCAAATCATTGCTGCTTGTGCGTCAACAGCTCTACGCAGACGTCTCCTCCGAGAAAAAGATGTTCCTCTAGATATGGCTTTGACAATTGCCAGAACATTCGAATCCTCTGAAAGACAAGCTACTTCCATTGAAAGTAGGGTAAACAACACCATAAACGTTGTGCAAACCAAAACGAAGCGCCAGAAAGAACCGCCGTGGGCACAGAAGGCTCGCGAAGCGGCAACGAACATTGATACCTGTTATCGCTGTGGCAAAGTTGGGCATCGATCCTGTGATGCCGCTAAAGGAAAGACATGCTCTAACTGTGGCAAAGCTGGGCACCTGGCACGTGCGTGCCGGTCTCAACCCAGAACTGCCACAACAAGACAGTATTCTAGAAGTCAAATTGCTAACATTGAAGACGACAGCCAAATGATTAACAACGAAGAAGCTGATGACAACTCAGCAGATGACATCTGGTTCATCTCCAGCATACTGTCCTGCACCGATGATTCCCATCCGGCGGTTTCCTGGCCAATTGATATCGGAAAACATACTACCAAATTTCTGATAGACTCCGGAGCGAGCACTAATGTGATTAATGAGCATCTCTATCATACCAATCTAAAGAAGCTGACACCTCTTCTACCCACCAAAAAACGACTATTTGCCTATGGAAGCTCAGTGCCACTACCGGTAATCGGCAAGGTTAGATTACCTCTGACGGCTAACAACAACCAAGTCGTCAGTGAGATTGTTGTTGTTCGCGGGTCCAGTCCTTCAATCCTCGGTCGTAAATCGGCAATTGCCCTGGATCTTCTTAGAATTGGACCGCCATCGAACGACAGCAGTCACTATATTCAAAGCGTAGCGGATTCATCGCAGCAGACACGTACTACACAAATGATTCCAGATTCTACTTCAACTGTTATTAGCAAGTTCCCGACTGTATTTACAGGGATTGGCAGGGTAAAAGGCGTCAAAGTGTCCATTCAGCTAAAAGAAGACGCTGTCCCAGTGGTACATCACCCCAGCAAAGTGCCTATTCATCTCCGGGAGCCTCTTGAAAAAGAATTAGATGAACAAGAGCGACTTAAGATCATTGAACCCGTGGAAGGTCCGACTCCGTGGGTAGCAAGAATGGTCGTGGTTCCGAAAACTACACCTGGGGAAGTACGGATAACTCAAGACTGGCGCGACCTCAACAAAAACGTTGTCCGTGAGCGCCAGCCCATTCCTTTGGTTCAAGATGTGCTGGCAGATCTCGACGGAGCGCAATTCTTTTCGGAGCTAGACATGAACAAAGCCTTTCATCAGATAGAATTGGATGAAAAGTCTAAACAACTGGCTACATTCACTACTCCACGCGGCCTTCGACGATGCACCACACTGGTAATGGGTTTCACTTCTTCATCCGAAATCCTCCAACGTGTGATGTCACAGGTCCTGGGTGGAATACAAGGAGTCCGCTGGATCCACGACGATATACTGGTGTACGGTAATACCTTAGAAGAACACAATAACAGGTTACAAAAGTGCCTACAATGCCTTCAGAGCTACAACGTCACCTTGAATCGCTCAAAGTGTAAGTTTGCTGTGAATCGAGTAAATTTTTTCGGCTACTTGCTTTCAAAAGAAGGCCTAAAGCCAGCCGACAAGCACCTTTCGGCCGTAAAAGATTTCAAAGAACCCTCGAGCAAGGCCGAGCTGCAAAGCTTTCTTGGATTGATAACTTTTCTCAGCAATTTTATACCTCGTTGCGCGGAAATAGCGGCTCCGCTCAGGAAGCTCTCTCATATGAGAGCACGCTGGACTTGGGGGACGGTGGAACAACAAGCCTTCAAGGAACTCAAAAACGCAGTAACACAGACCTGCATTCTGAGCTTCTTCAATCCGGCCAATAAGACTGAGCTGTATGTCGATGCCTCGCCCTTCGGACTTGGTGCGATTCTGTGTCAGGTCCACAGAGATGGGTCACGACATCCCATCAGCTTTGCCAGCAGAGCTCTATCAGAAACGGAACAAAGGTACTCACAAATTGAACGAGAGGCATTAGCTATAGTGTATGGCTGTAAGAAGTATGATTTCTACTTGGCCGGCGACCCAGAATTTGCCGTCATCACAGATCATAAGCCGTTACTGGGAATATTTCGGCCGGGATCATGCCCTACCCCACGTCTGCAGCGATGGGCCCTTCAGCTACAACACTACTCTTTCAACTTGCGGTTTGAACCAGGTGCTGGAAACATAGCGGACAGCCTCAGTAGAAACCCTCATACCAAAACAACCGACTCGGTGATACTACAGGTGGTTTATAACGTCACTCCTGTCTTACCGAAAGCGCTCACAATAGACATGGTAAAGAAGGCTGCGTCAAGCGACCATGACTACGACAAAGTGCAGGATTCCATTCATACAGGCAATTGGAATGTTGATAAAGGAGTCAGGCAGTACTATACTGTCCGGCACTATTTGTGGGAGCAGAACGGGCTACTGTACAAAGGTAACCAGCTGGTCATTCCGAAGTCCTTGCGCCCTAGTGTACTCGGTATGGCGCACACTGGCCATCAGGGTATAGTCAAGACCAAAAGGCGGTTACGAGACAGGGTCTGGTGGCCAGGTATGTCCGGAGAGGCCGAAGCTTACATTCAGCGCTGTCTAGCCTGCCAGTCGGCAGAAACAAGCGGCGGGTACAGGCCAACACCGGTCTGCCCTACAGAATTGCCGGCAGGTCCCTGGTTGGTCCTTGGAATAGACATATTTGGCCCAGTCCCTTCAGGCCAGTCCTTGCTCGTTGTGGTGGATTACTACTCTCGCTACCCAGAAATAGAAATACTGAACAGTACCTCGTCTAAGGTACTTGCTGAACGTTTACATCACATCTTTGCCAGGTTCGGGGTCCCACAACAAGTTGTCACTGACAACGCTCCGAACTTCACGTCAGCGGAATTTGCAGGCTTCCTGCACAGTTTTGGAATCAGACACAGAAAAGTGACCCCTACTGGCCTCAGGCTAACGGAGAAGTGGAAAGAGTAAATCGATGCCTTAATAAAGTTATTAAGGGATCCGCCGTCGAGGGAGTCCATTGGAGCCATTCCCTGCAGGATTGGCTCCTTTCCTACCGCAACACCCCTCACAGCTCAACTGGGGAGTCACCTTATGCTTTGCTCTTTGGGCGCAACCCAAGAGATATGATTTTGGACCTCCCTCCGACGCAGATACGACCAAGTCATAGTGTCCTCTACAAGGATTCCCAGTCCAAACAGTCCTATAAAATGTACGCTGATTGGGCTCGGCAAGTTTGCGATCCCGCCATAAAGGTTGGGGACTCAGTTTTACGCAAGAATTTAAAAAAGGGAAAGAAGGAACCTCCATGGCTGCCCGGTAAAGGGTTGGTGGTCGGAGTTAAAGGGGCGTCTATAATGGTGGAGTGGGATGGGTTCAAGACCTGCTTGATACACGCGTCCCACCTCAAGAAGGTGCCAAAAGACTGAACTGTTGGAAAAAAGGAGAAATGTGATATATGTAGAAGAAACTTAAATGACAAATTTAATAAGCAATCTCTGGAACCGTACCAGTACTTTTCTGTTTGAACTATATGCATATGATAGCTAAGTCGAGAATTTCTTACTGCTCGTCTTACTTCACAATGGCGTTTATTTTATATCGAAGGTTAGATGATTGGCATTTTCCTGCATGGGCAAGATCAGGGAGTATATTTAGAGTTTCGGGGTTTTTTAGATCAAGAGGACTCCATGTAATTAAACTGCGACCACATTCAGGGGAGGCTGGAAGTGTGTCTCATCTTCTGGCCGGCTATCTCTGTGCTGAAAGCATTGCTCACGGATTGCTGCTTAGAAAGGTACGTATATATGTATTTTTGCTGCTCTGGTATTAAGTTTATCCATATGTTTACAAATTTAAGTAAAGAGTCCTGACTTTGTTTTGACAGGTTTTGTAGTGTTTATTATTACATTAGGAGCATATTGGGACGAGAGAGGAGGCCAAAAGTCAATAAAGTAGTATCGGAGATTTGAGAAAGAAGGTAGTAGAACTTTTGCTAATTTGTAATTTTTTCAATTATATACGTATAGTGGTCTCGGCAGCGACCTCTGTAAATATATGAGTGTATGACAGTGTTCACCTGTTGAGATAGAACTTATTTCAACCCAACCTTCTGTTAGGGTTTGTGGGCGGACACCTCTGTCATATTTAAATTTTGGGAAAGCTGTATTAGGAAATTTTTTTCTTCCTAAGTAAAGTGAAAAATGTGAATGTGATATGTGAAAATTGACTGTAAAGGTTGTGGAATTGAGAACATATTCTTATTCCTATTTCATTTTATTTTATAGGTGTAGTGCATTTATATATTATAATATTATTTCAGGTGCCCGTCTTGCAATATTTGTACTATTTATGCCAGATTGGAATTGCCATGTCTCCACTGTCCAACAATAGTCTCTTTCTCAAATATCATCGAAACCCGTTGCCGGAATTTGTGGCCAAAGGGCTCAATGTTTCGCTCAGTACTGATGACCCGCTACAATTTCATTTTACAAAGGTAGACGCGTATGCAATACCCACTACTTATAGGGCGGATGCGGAATCGAAAAGAATGCATAGCCTAATAATAGTAGCTTGCAAAATATGAGATATTCTGTGGGCAAAACGGAATTTTCAATCGTTTTCATAGTTTTCTTTTTTCATATCTGTACTTTCATAATATGACATTATCTCTTCTATTCTAAATTTACGCTTTCCCCAATTCTGCATGGGGCATACTGGAGGCGTACAAATTCAAAGTTTTTTCAATTTTCAAAACCTAAAATTTTAGGTCGATAAGAAGGGCTCAAAAACTTTTCTCTCGGATTTTGCTGAAAACTTATACGTAGTGGCTTTTGGGGGAAGGGGTATATCCGATGAGGAAAATCCGTGTTTCAATTGTTGCATCCCCCACATTTTCTTCAGCGTTTACGTCATTCTGCAACCTCCAGCCAATGTGCGTCATTACCTACCTAAAAATCCTGTAGGGAACTGTGATTTGGGCCGTTTAATTTTTTCCGTCTTTAATAGTTCACTGCAATTGAGAATTATATAATAACTGTGGATATTTTATCTGATTTGTAGGAGCCATTAATGGAAGAATACAGCATTGCTGCTCAAGTGTGGAAACTCAGCAGCTGTGATATGTCAGAGATTGCTCGAAATAGTGTTCTGCAAAGTGGTTTTCCTCACAGTGTACGCATGGTTCCTTAGATTATCATTTATATCATTTACAATTACGTTTATTTTTGTATTTGATGATAGAAGTTTAAAAATCGTTTACAAGATCCTACAATTCTACTTAATATTCTTCACGCAAAGCACAGACAATGTATCAGGACTTTTCCAACTAAATCGATCTTGGTTGCTTTATTTCAGAGTTTGTGATTTTTCTCTGCACGATGTTTAGGTTAAGCTGCACTGGCTGGGTCCCAGCTACCAAGAGGAGGGCGTCTGGGGCAACGACATAACCCGGACAAATGTCCCGGATATTCGTGTGGCCTACCGTCATGAGACTCTGGTGGATGAGCTCTGCACCATCTATGGCGGTCAGGAGGCCAATACCCTTCAGAAGAAGGAATCCTTTGAAAAGTCGGTGGCACCGCCTATAACCACGGCCAGCCTCTGGAAATAGAGAATAAAAAACACTGGAAGGTGACTCCTCCTAGATTCTGGGATGGGGGTAGGGCTGAGGGCTGAATTTAAGATTTCACAGGCTTGGAAAAATATTATTAACTTTGTGACTTGCGGTTTTGTTTAAATTCTTGTGCACAGACGTGTATATATGAGTCAAACAGAATTAACAATCAACTCATTAATTTCCGTGATAGAGCGTCGAACCTATTGAATGCATTGGCTCACTTCAATTCCAGTCTTTTTGTTATCTGATTCTGCGAAAAGAAACAAGTTTTCAGAAAAATTTTGGCCATAAACACACAAGCTTCAGTGATTGCAATAGAAGCACGCTTGATCGAAATTGTATTTTCTTCTGGTCTGTGAACTTGTAGTTTGTGTAATGGTGAAATCGGCCTTTCGTTTGTGTTAGTGAAAGCAAAGGCAGTTAATCATGACTATTTTCCTGTATCATAGCTAGTATAGAAACTTGTTGATCATTTCATTATCATAATCCTTGTTTAACTCTATAATGTAGTAATGTTTTTATTGATGAGCAATCGTTTTAAAATTAATAGATTTCGTCTAAAGCAAGGTTTGCTCTGGTTTTAGCTGTTTGAGAAAACAAATTTCAATTAAAATAGAATAACTCTTGCGGCTGCTTTATATATTAGGTCGATCTATTGTCACACCGGTGCTGAGTGTACAGTCAGTTCGTTTTATGCATTTTTGTGTATATTGTACCCTTATGCAATGTCTCATTTTGATGAAATTATTTTACGTCACGCTTTCCTGAAAGTCAATTTTGAATTAATTTTTTAATTTTTGGGTATATATTGTGCTTTTTGTTTTTTATTAATAAATCAGTCAGTTCTTGTCGAGTCCGAGTGCCATCAATATTTGCAATGACTGAAAAATGTACGTATGTATTAAGCTGACTGGTTGCTGTTGTTGTGATTCTTGTGTGCTTTTATTTATGTGCTTTTTACAAGACATGTATGTATAAATTGTGCTGTTCAAAATAAATTAGATTTTAGAGTAATTTAGATAGGATAAGTTAGGATTTAGGCGGGATTAGGAAGATTAAAGCAGTGATGCCTCAGCGCTTATTGTGTAGAAGGACTACCCACCAGTGGTACAGTTTTACAGCTAATGCTAATGGACAGCATGTTCACTTTACGTTCTCCAGTGAACAGCAGAAACAGGCAAGGCGAGATAAACGAATCTTGTGGCCTGTTATTTGACTGCCTAATCCGCGCTTAAAGTTGTTAATTTTTGGATTTGAAATTTCAGAGCATCAGCTGCAACAGCATTGCTTCCAACTCTGGAGTCAAATAAATTGAACACGCGAATAGGGCTTGTTTGCCAAACTTTCACTTTTCAAAGTCAGCGATGGTTGTGTCTGAGTCTGACTGACTCAGCTGTCAGCGTCAACAGATATGTGCAGGAGGGGAAGTTTGGGGGGTGAATCGGTTGCGGAAAGCCGGAAAAATCCGAATTCTGGGGTGGTGAAGGACCCCTCGTAGGAGGGGGGGAGGGGGGTTCCCCGGCGCATGTATGAGTGTCAGCCGAGAAAATTGCGGTACGGGCGAATTTATCCTACTGGGCTTATTCCAGGGAATTGGGGGGGGCCCTTTGAGGGGTCCTTTGAGGGGAGGGCGAAAATTTGGGTCTTTTCCAGATTACTCCCATGCTAAAATTTTTAAAATTTGTCCAATCGAGCTGAAATTTAGATATGTTTTCGAACACGCTGTGTTTTCAAATCTCGCAAACTTTTTGATTTCGCGAAATTCGAGTTTTTTCGACTCTCACTCAAGGGGAACCGAAAAATTTTTGTCTTTGGTTTTGCTGAAAAGTTGTATATAGGGCTTTTCTGGGTCACTGAACAAACACGAATCTGAAGTCTGCTTTTCGTTAGCAAAGTAACTTAAGCTTGAGATTTGATCGCTTGCTTCCGGAAGGCGGTGGTGTTAAGATAAGTTATAAGTTTTAAAACTTTCTAAATTTAAGTTAAGTTTACTTGTTAAAGTTAAATGTGGGAGAGGCTTTGCAGTAATCCTAGGTCACTACTAAAAACCGTCTTTGTTCTTTCAGTGGATCTTTTATTTTGTGAGGTGGCAAGAATTTTACAGATCAGTAGGCGGAATACGTGAACCAAGCTCTTGCCGCTTTATCACTGCATTATGACATACTGTGAATCTCAAACTAGGTTATTTCTATAACAGTCATTTAACATCCTCGATAAATTTTAGCATACATCTCGGTCTTGGTTGCATCAGCCAGGTTCTTAGTGGAGACCAGATGTTATTATGGAAGGAAAAGTCATGGCCGACAATGTGGCACTTGTTTTGGTATATATAATACAAGGATACCGGTACCACAACTGAATCTCATGGAAAAGATGCTTAATTACAGGAATTTTACTTCACTTCTGAGCTAAGTCCTAATATGATGTCTTTACGTGATTCATAAGCTGCCAATTTAAAATTATTAAATGCATTTGCGAACTTTCCCTCCTTTTCTATCTGATGCTTGGCCTACCCTTCGATCCTTTTCTGCAGCCATCATTTTGACCCACCTCACTCACTATCAAGCAGGCATACTGAGGTTTCAGCCGTCTTAGGCACTATTGGAATGCGGGGGGCAACACTGGTCGATTGGCGATAGGTGTTGCTCTGGGTGTGCCTGCGACTGCAGCTCTTTGGGAGCGGGTCAATAACCGTACGCCAGCTTGGCTTGGGGGTCTTGTTTTCTGTCCTTGACCTTCGTCTCTCCGTCTCTTGTCCGCTTGCGGTCTACGGAGAGGCAGCATAAGTCACCAGCAAAAAAAATGACTTATGCTTACAACATAAGCCCATATCAAGCTAACGAAAAGGTGAATCTAAAACCTAACTTCAGATTCGTGTTCAGCGACCCAAAACACCCTTACATACAACTTTTACTTTTACAACTTACAGCAAAATTAGTCACAAACATGTTTCGGTTCCCCTTGCATCATTTTTATAGTAATCACCAAAAAAGTGCAAAAATAGTCAGATTTAGTAGGAAGTCAAGCGGCGAATATAAAGATAAAGTTTTGCCGTTGTCTGTTGTTGCATTCTGAATTTTAACTTGTGGATGGAGGAGGTATTTCCATTTTCCGGAGATTTAGGAACGCAACTGCTACACCTGCACCCTTCACAGATTAGCTTTGTGTACTCTTCGTGTACTGTTGCTTTGTAATATTTTATTAAAATTTGCAAATATTTCAAGTTTCCACATAAACTTTAAGTTTACTCCCTTTTACCATCCTTTGAACTAGAGCTGGGGCCGGTTCCAATTTTCGAAACCGGTTCCGGTTCCGGTTCTAGGGTACCGGTTCCGGTTCCGGTTCCGGTTCCGGTTCTAGCTTCCGGTTCCCGGTTCCAAGTACAAAATTAGTAGTGATAATTTTCTTTATTATTTAACATTTGTTGTAGGCCCCTACAGGATTATACAATCAAAATGAAGAAGCAATAGTATAAATCAATTGGATTAAACATATCAAGCAACTGGACAACAGTTTTTCTTAATGTTTTGAATTGATTTTGATTTGTTACTGTAGAACATATTTGGACATCTTGTAACCTACCATACCCTACATTGAAACTTTTAATATTTACTTTTGCCACAAGATACAAAATTGTTTCGACAGTTGACTGTTCAATGGTACTGTGTATCAACATGTTTATGATACCTGTATGATATAACCTGAAATTATGGATTTAAAAAACGAACAAACAGTATACCAACAGCGCCTACCAACCCAAAGAAATCTTAAAAGCAGGAAAACATTTCAAAAAATTATAAGAATTGCTGAAAGCTTAGTTTTAAATTTCTTTTTGAAGGATGTTTCCAGAAATTTTAAATGTAGTTAAGATATTTGAAAGAAAGGTATTAATTTAGTGCTCTTTCACACAGACACACCTCTATGTAGGTATTTAGTTCCTAATAACAGTTTAGTTATGCCGACGTCTCTTTCTATTTATGCGCCTTCACTAACGAATTTTGTTCCAGAAGCCGAAGTTCCTGACAAATAGGAAAAGGGGTACTAGCAGTTTTCAAATGTTTCTGCTCCTGCAAAATTTAAATTGTTCTTCGGAGATAATGTTGACTCCAGCTTATATCCAAAGAATATATAATTGAAGGCGTTTTAAAAGAAGCTGCGTTTTGGAAGCAAAAGTAACGAAATTAACTAAAAGAAAACTATTACAAACTTATATTCATTCGAATGTTCTCATCAAAACTTACAACTTTGCTCATCAAAGTATTCTTCGATTCCTTGCGGTTTAAGTGATAATAAGGACAATTGGATTTCACAGATTTTGGTTTGGTTTGGTTTTCGAGTTTGGTCTCTCTGCTCTGCAGCATCTCTGCCTAAGCACAGCAACGAAGATACGAAATTTTAAACATGGCGGCTAGATTCTTATGAACACGGATTCCTCTCAACTCATTCTAGCAATTAAAAAGCGTCTTTACGCACATATTTTTGAGAAAACTGTTCAGAACAATTTTTAAGTTTTGTGTTTGGTAAATTTTGTTCGGGAGAAATATATAATATAGGATCTTTTCCACAATCCCCCCATCAAAACAAACTGGTTAGATTGAGGGTTATTAGGTGATCCAAATGCGTTCATATTTTGGTAGGGTGCTACCTAAGGCTCAATGATTTCTAAATCGAAAAAATTTAAAATTTTTTAAAATTTTAAAATTTTTAAAATTTCAAAAATTTTGAAATTTTTTAAATTTTCCGGTAGAATCGATGATGCTGAGCATTTTTCCTTCTTGCACCAACATCTGTAAATGCTTCCTGCGATCTCTACAGCGGTTCTATACAAACGCCGCCTGTATACAGCATTCCTATTATTGGCGGCAATTTTCTTTCATCTTTACATTTAGAACCGCTGCAGAGATCGCAGGAAGCCTTTTCAGATGTTGGTGTAAGAAGGAAAAATGCTCAGCATCATCGATTCTACCGAAAAATTTAAAAAAATTTCAAAATTTTTGAAATTTAAAAGATTTTAAAATTTTAAAAAATTAGATATTTTTTAAATTTTTGAAATCATTGAGCCTCACATAGCACCCTACCAAAATATGAACGCATTTGGATCACCTAATAACCACCAATCCAACCAGTTTGCTCTGAGGGGGGGGAATTGTGGAAAAGATCCGAAATATAAGCGTCCAAGCTTGAAGCTTTTGGCGAAATTCGAACAAAGTTTACATTTTCTCAAAATATTGAGCTTTTTTGTTAATTAAGCAATTTCAGAACAAATAGCCCTCGGTAAGCGCTTTTTGTAGCGTGAGCTGTGATCGTTTTTCCTTAGCTTCCCACATGTCGAGAAATCAATCCGTTTAAAACTTGTTTTCGTGTTATCGCATGTCCAAGTCGGACATTTGATGTGACACTGCCGTACTCTGCAAACTTGTAGTAACTTAAAAATTATTAAATTTAAGCAAGCTTTAACATTATTTAAAAATTATCGTTGAAGTCCAAAAACTGAATAAATTTACTGTCGTTCAAAGTTTGCTGCACGTAACTACCATCAATATCAATACCTACATTTTGGTCATTCTAGATTCAGTTTAGCTTGAGTCGAATTCCTGCAACAAATACAAAAATCTTCCGTATTAATATTAAAGCAATTAACTAAGTGAGAATAAACAAATATTTAGAATATTCGTTCATCGAGCTATTCGTTAAGTATTTTTGAAGTGTAAACAACTATTCGAATATCGGTATGTAGCAATCGCCGATTTCTAACTATAAAATTCGCTAATGATTCTACATTCGTGCCGACGCAGTTCCAGCTTCAGCTTCAGAGACAAAAGACTCATGAATCAGAATCCAATGCTGCTGGCCCAAAATCCAACTATTCAAAATTTGACATTTCGTAAAAATTTTAGTTCAAGCTCAATTTTTGAGCCTGGAACCGGCCGGTTCCAAATTCTACCGGTTCCGGTTCCGGTTCCTGTTCCGGTTCCGATTCCGGTTCCAACCGGTTCTAGTGGAACCGGCCCCAGCTCTACTTTGAACAGTACTTGAAGGCAGTTCCATGTTTGTTAGAAAACAAAATTGATTATATTCCACGTGTTCCAAAATGGCTTTACATGCATATAATTGGGAAAGCTGGAAATGACAAAACAAATATGGAATAACAGCCAATCGAATACAGCTATGCAAACCACGAATCGACATTTTTCTTGTTGGCAAATTTACAATATATACAACGATTCAAGTTTGGGGAAAACAAACTGAGACCCGGTTGGTCTGTGCCAACTCTCGCTTGGTGACTCATAAGTGCTCATAAGATGTTGTTTTTAATTTTTGCGGGTTTTTGGGGATTCGTACCAATACTTCAACAAGGATAGTTGCTCTTTCAGAACAAAAGTTAAGTTTAATTTTGCATTCTTACTATGTAAGTGGATTAAACTGCAGGAGTGGACGGTGGAAAATTAAAGCTTTGTAAAGCATTTTAAGATTGGAGTTTTGAGCATTTGATTTGCGATTTAAATCTGGTAATTTCCTTTTGTATTGATATGAACTGTTCATCTCTATGGATATGTCGCAGTCTAAAAGCATTTTCCGTCTAATTGCAATTAGACGGAGAATTTCAGTCTAATTGCAATTGGGCTAGTCTAATAGCATGAGACTGAGCGAAATGCTGTTAGACTGAAAATTTTCAGTCTAATTGCAATTAGACGTACTATTGTTCGTCTAATTGCAATTGGGCGAACAGAGCCTCGTCTGATTGCATTTTGATGTAAAATGTTTTGATTAGTGTATAAGAACAGCGCTTCACTGTAACTGTATACGGAGAAGGGCACATAAGTCGAAAAAATATTTTAAGAAAAGCTTTAAAAACATAGTAGAAATACTTTTCGCTTAGATATTGAAAACTTGAATACTTTAGTGCACACATCTATATATTGTCATATTATTTACTTTTAATTTTAATACATCCAAAAGCTTAAAACTTTCAAACCTTGACCAATCGAACTTTAATTTGGATTGCAATCATTGAGCACTGGGGAGGAAATAATTTTAACAAGAAAATCCATTTTTATTGCATAAAACGTTTTTGGTTTTGTGGGGGTTCGCAGTTATTTGTGAATTACTGTTAACGTTTTGAAAGAATGTTATATACTGTTACTTTTTATTTTAACTCAGTTTTTTACTTTGTGGTTTCTATGCAGTAATAAAAATGTTCGTGTAATATAAACAATATTGTAAAAATTGTATAAAAACTTGATATCCAAATATTAGTTCGGCTGTCAAAATAAGAAAATTTTAAGCTTTTGAAAGTATTGAAGTTCTAATAAGTTGTAGATAATTTATACTATATTTTCAAAATCCTTCAGAGTATCTTTTAAATCCTTTAAAGTTTTGCGTTTTCAATTGCTAAACGAAAAGTAATTCTACTATGTTTTCAAAGCTATTCTTAGTGACGTAATATCTTTCCGACTTTCTATGTCCTTCTCCGTATACAGTTACAGTGAAGCGCTGTTCTTATGCAATAAACAAAACATCTTATATCAAAATGCAATCAGACGAGACACTGTTCGCCCAATTGCAATTAGACGAACAATGGTACGTATAATTGCAATTAGACTGAAAATTTTCAGTCTAACAGCATTTTGCTCAGTCTCATGCTATTAGACTAGCCCAATTGCAATTAGACTGAAATTCTCCGTCTAATTGCAATTAGACGGAAAATGCTTTTAGACTGCGACAGATATACAACATTAATTAGGCTGAGTCCCACTTTGCAACAAAACACTATCCCCATTGTTTACTCTCTAATTACCATTCCCACTTTGCACTCATTTTTCCCACTTTGCACCTGGTGATGAAATACAGAGGAGAACTGCAAATGAAATTGTAATACCAATATCTATTACTTTTCTGTACTGTACTGTTCAGAAGAATTAAATTTTGTTTTTAATTTTCAATTACTATTAAACATGCTTTTTTAGTTTTTGTTTTCTATTTCTTGCCCTTAGTTTATATGGCTGTGCGAATGACTGCGATAATTATTATTTACTGTTAGAATTTATATTTTTGGAAACTGTTATATTTGCTCTATTCATTTTAATGAACAAGCTTGACTGTAAAAAATCAATTAAGCAATCAAACAGCAATACCTAGTTACTTGTTGAGCCAAATCCAAAAAATGTCCCTCGGCCCACATGTATTTCATATCATGACACAAGAAAAAATTTGGCCGATTCAACAGTTTTGAGAAATCCGTGTTCAAAAATTCTTGGCCTATATATATGTAGCTTGTCAGATGTCAGTATGTCAGCAAATTTTTCCTAGTTTTGTGCTAATTTTGCTAGTTTCGTAAGCTCATGTGAATGTACAGGTTATAAGCTTTAAAACGATGTATATAAAGATCTTTCCAACTCCCAAAATTGGGAAAGTTATAGCGTTTAAATATCACCATGCAGTAATACTGGTATTCAAGAAATTCAGAGTAGGGACTGTTCCATTTCGTGTCTGTTTGAAGATATATAAACTTGATAAAACTAACGTAATAGGTTATTCCGCCTAAAAATCAACGCTTGCGGCCAGGACTAAAGTAGTTATGTAATTTTCTGTAATCAAAGCTCAGGATAAATTCATATTTTTATTCCGCCGGAAGGCAGAATACATAATGGTGGAAGCCCTGATTTGGTAGGGAAAGTTCGAGACAACTTACAATGTGGCCTGTGTTTAACACATAATCCTAGTCCAGTTGTGCTTTTTTCCAGTGGGGGAGTGTCCTAGCTAAAATTGTTTGAAGCAACTGTTGCCGAAGAATTAAAATTTTACTGCAAGCTGTCCATTATTTTTGTTTCTTTTTAAGTACGTTTAAATTAAGATTTTAAACGTTGTTGGACAGGGAGGCTCACACTAATCTCAACTGCGTCATTTGTTTTGTTTCCCCCTTTGGCGAGACTTGGAGATTCACTACTTAGAAGCTGAGAAACGGGAATATGCAAATGAGATTAACACCAAAAACGCGGTTTGTATTGAGCGTGTGAATCGGAGCAGCGGCTGCTGCACTGCTCCAAGGATTCGCCGAAAATTAAATGTGTCAGAATGCGTTTAGGTGCGCCTAATTGCTGGAGAACACGATTTTTAGCAAACCGAGTAATCTAAGACTTCTACACAATTTAAGTACCTGCTCCACCGATCCAAATCATCAGATTTATTTCAGATGTATGTGTACATATTATATATGGAAAATAAAACTTTTATGGAACCCACAATTTTTAAAAAACCATTTTAAAAACCTTACCAACGCCTTTTTGCCATAAATTGTAAATTTTGCATTTGTACTTCGAGTAGGCAAATCTTTTCTATGAAGTATGATGTTGCGTTTAAAAATTTTATGTTGTCTGCATGGTTGAAGTTTGCAGAAATATAAGCATAATAGCAAGAGTACATAATAACTAAGAGTGTGACAAGCGTCCCACTCTTAGTTATTAGGCTGCAGACATCATCTGCACAATAACGGCCTACCCCCCCCACAACTGAGTACCTGGTGACCCCCCCCACAACTGAGTACCAGGTACACAATTGTGTACGAGCACTCGCTTGTATGTTTACATGTTGAAGCCAAAAAAAGGTCCAAAAACATTCTGTCGGCAGCTGGCCACTTTTTAGCTTCAACATGTAAACATACAAGCGAGTGCTCGTACACAATTGTGTACCTGGTACTCAGTTGTGGGGGGGGTCACCAGGTACTCAGTTGTGGGGGGGTAGGCCGTTATTGTGCAGATGATGTTTTCTGCTTGATAACTAAGAGTGTGACGCTTGTCACACTCTTAGTTATTATGTACTCTTGATAATAGTTACCGATAAAAAGAGGCATTGTGATCTAATATTTTATGTATTGTATTTATGTATAAAGTGTTAAAATTGAAAAATTGATTACTGATTGGTAGAAACTTAAAAGACTGCAATATTTTTGTGCCATGATAAGAAAATAGCTCCCAAGTAGACGTTTGGTCAAATGCAAACCGACTGGTAACTTAACGTGCTTATTTCCTGTCTGTCTTTAAACGTTTAAAGATAAAAGTACTTTGTGATACAATGATTAAATGCAATAATAACGGAGTACAAAGGTTTGCAACGAACGAACTTTCAGTTCTGTCAGATGGACTCCTCGCGGTCGCGGGTAGATCGTTTTTCAGTACAGTTTCAGTCTTGCGAAATGTGCACCCACCGGAGTTTTCATCAATTGCGAAATCTTGCAAGGTGTTCACCAAATGCAGTATATATTATAATAGTTCAGACGTATCGTTGAAACATCACAGTGAAGCATAAACCTGGTGCGGAATTTTGTCCCTTTTTAGGGGCTACTTGTTCCGTTTATTCCAACTTTTTGGGTGAGGATATGGATCAGAGAGAGACCCGTCAATGCTTGAACCCGCAAAGTATAGAAATTAATTTTCTATCCATTGGTGGCTGGCTCTAGGTGATCTAGCTCTCGACACAAATGTAGTAACGCCTATTTGCAGCTTGGCCCTCTGGAAATTTAGGCATGAAAAAATAAATGTACAAAAAGAATTATCTTTAAATGACTTAATTTAAATTCTAATTCTAGAGCACCAAAGCTTTATATGTTGGAACATATAAACTGCCCTGATTAAGAAACGTTTGTCGCTTGGAATAATCTGTGTCAATAATATCGAAAACTGGTCACGATATGCATTTTAGATGCAACCGGTACCAAATTAATCTTTCTGAACACTTCCATTACGGATTTTTCTGTGATCGCAAACAAATTCTTCAACTTCTGGAGGCCACTGCAAAAATACTCTTACATGCGATTAAATTATGTTACACTAAAGAAATTGTGTCGAAATTCGAAATTCGACGCTCGTCAACGCGTGTTTTTGGACACTCCATTCACTAACTGGGGCCGATGTTATAAAGCGATTTAACCCGGTTAAATCGCTAACCCGGGAAACCGGGTTATCAACCCTAACCCAATGTTATAAAATGGGGTTAGCAAATCCCGGGTTTCGCTAATGGGGTTAGGGTTAGGTTTAGGGTTAACCCTTAACCCAATGTTATAACCAAACCTGGGTTTGAAACCCGGGTTAAAATTGTGGTTAAATCCAGCAAATCTCAACCCTCCTCAGCGAGGAGGGTTAGCAGTTAACCCGGATGAGATTGGATGAAAAAACTAATTTTGAAATTTTTAAAATTAAGAGGAATACATTTTTCATATTGCTTTTCTTCGTGGTGGCATTTTCTGAACTTTATTTTTACTTCAAATTTATCAGTTCCAGCTTTCATGAAAAGGGTTCAAAAATGAAGATTGGGGTAAAAATGGGGTTAACCCCAAAAATAACCGGGATAAATCCTTGCTAGCTGAGTTAGCTGCTTGCATGAGCTAGTTGGGGTTTAAATCGGGGTTAACTCATAGGATAACCGGGTTAACTTAACATAACCCGAAAAATGCTTTATAATACAGGGTTAACCCCAAGGGTTAACCTAACCCAAAAATTTGGGGGTTAACCCCAAAATGCACTTAGCCCGGGTTAGCCTTAACCCCATTTTTATAACATCGGCCCCAGAATGCATCTTCATCCTTAGCATGGACTGAAACCTAATGACCCAATCAACAGGAAATCCTTAAAAATAGTTTCAGAAACAGTGTCAGACTTTTCTTGTTTCCGTTTCGATTCAGTTGCGTAGTCCTAAACTCAGGACAGTTACAGTTTCAGTATCAGTTCACCTTCCATAATTGTTTCAGTTTCAGTAACATCACTTTATGAAGTATATATACTACGACGGCACGTAAACTCAATTTGGTCTTGACGCCCTCATTTAAAGTTTTCAAAAAGATATGCCTTTATTCTGATCCACAGAGTTAGTTATGTTGTTCCAGCCAAATATAAATATTTAGCGATCCTGCATCGATTTCAGCGATTTGGAGAGAGGAGAGGATATTATCTTCCACATGGGAAGATAATCGTGAAAAAATGAAATTTTTTGTCTAACATGAAAAATTACTTTGTCACTTTATTGTTGCATTAAATCACCATGCAGCTACCATTACAGTATATATATGGTGAATCATGCATATGCGAAGGTCAGCCAATTTGTGACGCTATTTGTCAACCAATCATCTATTGAACTGACTAAGGCACATAGGATACCTACCTAGGAAAGCAAATTGACTGAAATGGATATGTACTACTTTGTCTTAACAGGTTATCCTTCACCAATAACTTGCAGAGCAGAGATGAGCATTTCGGCCCGTCGGCCCGGCCCGCGGGCCGGGCCGGGCCGACCTCCATTGGACCGGGCCGAGAAAGTTTTTAACTGCGGGCCGGAGCGAGCCGAAACGGGCCGGATCAAGTCTAGAAAATGTTGTAAAATCACTAATATTAGCTACCCATTTATTGACTCTGGTTTTTTATGGCAAAATTTAACATTTCGTAGCACAATTTAGCCTATCCATCTTGAATTGAAGCCTTTGAAATACATAATATTGTTAGTTAGATTTTGGAATTTTTCTTTTGGCGGGCCGGGCCGGGCCAAATTTTGGAACGGGCCGGGCCGAAAAAATGCGGCCCGTGCTCATCTCTATTGCAGAGTATTGCATAACCGTTAGAAAACCAGACCAACAAGAACAACCCACTTTGCCATTGAGCCGACCTCGACCGTTTTCGGAAAACCACAGCCTTCAACAACTAATCCAATTACCAATACCAGTCTTCTGGACTTGGACAAGGGGGTATACAAGTACCACCAATCAGTAACTAAACAGCTAGTGAAACTATCCAAAGAAAGACTATAATGAAAATATGAAATTGTAAAGTTTGTTTTCAATGTCAGTCGTGCATTGCCGTTTGATGTCTACCCAGAATATGTGGTTCAGCAGAGCCAGACACTGATAATAGTAACCTGTTGCTAATTCACCGAGATTCCAAGGTCAGGTCGGCGTCTGCCACGGTGGGTTTATTCTGTGGACAGCAATAGGCACATCGCCGGCCTTACATGCAAACTCCTCGGTTTATTACAAACTCAATTAGTCAATAGTCAATGTCAGTGCTCCCTTCGAAAACAAATCTTCACGCAAATACTGACCAGTGTGCAGTTAGAGCATAGAGTAAGACAAACTAAGACGACTTTAGCGATTTCAGCATTTTTGAAAGCTCGTTTGATAGGCCTTGAAATAAATCCTTCCAAGTGTTTTATAGAGATGAGCACGGGCTGGATTTTTTCGGCCCAACCCGGTTCGGCCCGTTCCAAATTTTTGCTCGGCCCGGCCCGGCCCGGCCGTTGGCAAAATTTTTCGGCCCGGCCCGTTCCAAAATTCGGCCCGGCCCGGCCCGCCAAAAGAAAAATTCCAAAATTTTGCTAACATTATTTCAAAGGCTTCAATGCAAGATGGAGTGGCTAACCAATAGAGGTCGGCCCGGTGCCGGGATGGGTCGACGGGCCGAAATGCTCATCTCTAGTGTCTTAGTGCCAGTTTGCTACTATTACACGTTTTTTTGCATTTTTCGCTAACTACTCACAGTCAGTAACATACTACAGACCAAATTTATAGGCATAGACTGCAAGAGTAAATGTTTTTTTTCTGGAGAAAATTTTTTAAAAATTCTGGCTTGGCGCCTGTAATAGTTGTAATGGTTTTGGGTGTTTGTGGTGGAAAGGAACCCGGAAGAGGACGCCGCGTGTATGTAAGCGTTTATGAATGAATCGCGACCAGGGTTTTTTTTTTGCGTCCAGATGTGCGTCTGGACGCAAAGTTTCTTATCTGGACGCAATGAAATTTTAGCGGGACGCAAGCTAGACGCAACATTATTTCGGGAGAAAATTCACTTTTGTAAGAGTAAAAACTTTAAATGTTTCCAGTACCAATTTGTCCGTTTTTTTCCAAAAATTTCTTCGAGTCCTGGGGGCTCCGCCCCCAGACCCCCGGTGTTTCCCACTTTGTCATGGAATGCCAAGGTGCAAGGTCATGTCTCAGTGTTACTCAATGTTATTTGTTAAGTTGTTGTCCACCTGCATCCATATATATATATCAGATTTTTTTCGAACTCATGAATTTCACGTCAATAAATACATAGAGATTACTAGGTGCATTTATATACATTTATATATATTTATACATTTATATTGTTCTCATTCAACAGGTCAGGCCAGAGTTGGAAGGTGGACGCGGGTACCCGCACCGCCCGCGGGTACCCGCATGTCCACGTGGACATGGACAGGAAGTTTGTCCACGTGGACAAACGTGGACAAATGTGGACAAAATTTTGCCGTGCTCTTTTATGAAAATATTTTGAAATTTCACGTATGATTTTTCAAAATTTGTGCCAACAGTTTGTAACGACATTCTTATCTTCGCTCAGAATTCAATATATATGCACGCCGTTGCGCTGATGATTGTCCTAGTCATAGCTGCAATTGCATCAAATTGATGAATCAACCAGTTCTAAGAACATACGAATAAGCCATAATTTTGTGTCCCAGAAAAGCTTATAATTAAGCATTAAACCGAAAAAAATTTCAGATCTGTGGTCAGCGCTCCATAAAAACTCTCTCTCTACAACTTTTGCAGCTTTTCGTTGACATTGGGCAAAACATTTTTAGCTACTTAGTCTCCCGTCGCGCGTGTACTAAAAACAAAAACCTATAACCTACAAAAATAAAAACCTATAAAAACCTACTAAAACGAAACCTATGTACTAACAATGGTATTAAATGCTACAAAAGTCCATGTTTTTATACTGCGAAAAAGTAGATTTCAGAGAAAACACAAACTTAAAACATACATAAACATAAAACAAGCAAAGGTGAAATTTTGAAAAATCCTCAAAGGCACATCGGTTTTAAAACGTGGGCGCTGGTGGACAACATTTTAAAGCGTGGACATGCGGGCATGTGCGGGCGGACGTGGACAAGACCTGCGCGGACAAACGTGGACGTGGACACTGAAATTCTTGTCCACTTCCAACTCTGGGTCAGGCAGGATCAAGATTAGTACCAAAGTAAAATCCCGAAATTAACAAAATTTGTAACTGTCGCAGAAGCAGAATATCCAAATTTTTTGGTTCTTCTAAAAAAACGTTTTTCGCAAAAAATACACAAATGGCAACTTAAAATAATGCAAGATTACCATTTTTCTGAAATTTTCAAATACAAAAGACCTATGTACGAGCAATTCACTATCCATTTATTGTAACTAACGTTAATAGTATTTACAAATGCTTCACTGTTTTGCAGTTGAATAACGCTGCCTGGGGCATACACGCTTCTCTATTGACTTTATACTGAGTTTATTCAAAATTCAAGAATTCACAGATGCAATTAACACAAAAAATGCATTAGCGTTAGGAGCTTTAGTTAGAATAGATGTAACAGTTGCCAAATAATCTTTTTAAACATTTCCACAACTGATTTAATCCGTAATTTCGAAAAATCTCCAACTTCTGGGAGGCTCCGCCCCCCAGACCCCCCCGGTGCTCATTTGCAATAATCCTGCTATTAAGGATCACCAGTTGTCAAAGTTTGCGAAACCGAATGTATGTTTTAATGTTTGCTACCTTTCTTCTCAATGATATTCCTAAATATTTCATAAATTTTTAATACTCTAATTAGTTTAACTAACATTGAAATATCGGAATAATTGTGTCAATAAATATATATATATATATATATATATATATATATATATATATATATATATATCGAAAATTAAGTTCCACAACAGACGCCAAATAAAATCTTTTTAAACATTTCCATTACGGATTATTCTGTAATTTCAAAAAAATTCTTCAACTTCTGGGGGGCTCCGCCCCCCCCTCGTGTATGTTGGACGCATCTATATTCTTGGTAGGTAGTCCTGTATTAATCGTGCATTACCGTTAAGCAGCATCAGCTTTCTAAATAGTCTAAATAGCTTTGCACTAAAGAAATTATCGAAATTTTTATAAATAAAACAATTTTTGCACTAAAAACACGCTAAAACAAGATTTCTGCCTGGACGCAAAATTTCTTAACGGGACGCAACTTAAATTTAGCGGGACGCAAGGTTGACGCAAATCCGAAAACCAAAAAAAAAACCCTGATCGCGACTGTGAATGAACCGTGAATCCGCTAAAGTATGTTGCATACAAACTGTTAACAAGGAATGTTACATTGGGGCAAACATGTGCAGGAGGGAAATTTCGGGGAAGGATTTTGCCTGAAAAAACCGGAAGAATCCAGACTCGGGGGGAGGGGCGAGCTCCAGGTCCGGGGGAGGAACCCTCCCCAAGCTCATGTATGCTCTGGTGTGTCTTCTACGCTCAGCGTTTACGACTATAAAATTACCTTAAGGTGGTGATTCCCTTTGGTCACAAAAGTTTGCACCGTTATTACTCGTCCATTACTTGGAGTTAAGAAGCCATTTTTATATCAAAATGTAGCTTGGTATTTTCTCATTTTGATGCATACCATGAAACTAAAGCTGCTTTTTAAAAATATTTTTGACACATTTTAGAAGAAGTATAATTTTCCAGATTTTTTGCAGACTCAAGTAAATTTTTTCGCGAGACATCGGTTATATCATTCGATACCTCCATCAAATAGCTGGGGACGATTTTTTATTTATTGTGAAATCGCTCTTCGTTTTTGAGAAATAAGCTGTAATGTGTGCGCAACCTGTATTTTGCCTACTTTTTCCAAATTTGTTAAGCGATTACTTTAGCTAGAAAGCAGTAATCGGGGCAACTAAAAAAACGTCCCTGGGTATATTTGTGCAGAACTCATTTGTTAAGTAGCAGCCCTCCAACTTGCATGGTGAATGCTCCACAATCTTTGGAAAAAAATTGGTCGTGTTTTTGCAAAAACTACATTTTTCATGATAGCAGCCTACGGGATAGCTGTTGGAAGACGATCATCCATCGGATAATCTGCCCCTGTGAGACCTTCAGATCGACGCCCTTAGTTTGATTTACCGGCTTGTGTAGTTCAAGAAATGATGGATTATTTGATTTTTGCAAAAATGACAAGTTTTCGACGCCAAAACAAGAAAATCGGCTATATCGCACGCTAGAGAAAAGCTAGAAAGTTGCTTTAAAAAGCAAAAATGTGAAGCTCAACGAGATCTTTCAAATGAATATAGTCATAACTGTATAGCTGCCGCCAAACTTTCAGAAATTAGGAAAAACCGCCCTGGTCGGAAATCTCGAATTTTTGAACCGGGATTGCGCGGAGGGTGTTAGAACGATAAAAGAATGTATTTCGGAAAGTTTCGCTAAATGTCATCCTAATTTTCGCCGCCAACCAACAATTTGTGCCCAAAAGGAATCACCGCCTTAACAGTTTTCTCTTTAATGGAAGCGCTCTCAATAGCTGAACTAAATAAACTGAAGCTTTACCCAGAAAGACTAGCAATTATTCAGACTCTGAAATCAATAAACCTAAATCGAATGCTACGTTTTGTTGACATTCTATTCTTCTAGTGATTTTGCATTAGTAGTTAGTTACTAGTTTTCTAGTTATAACTTTATTGTAGTTCTGCCTGCATTCAATATTTGAAACCAACAGAAAGTCAAGTTGGCACCATACATATCAAGCAGGCTAAAATAAATAAGTAAATTGTAAGTTGCAATTGTTTAACGTTTTATACTTCAGGAAAATCTTTTTTGTAAAATATGTAGTAACAGTATGAAATAAAAATGATGCCAGCAAATGAATTTTCAGGCTTTCGTTGTAAGCTTAATGTAACAGCGCATCTTAACAGTTGAGTCAGGTTTTGCAATAGTGGTCCCCATTGCTAGCTAAGGTATATAAAAATAAGCTGAAAACTGTTAAGAATTAAGATAAGATTGTAATTAAAAATTCTTTACCTAGGATATAGATATATATGATGAGAACTACGTGCTGACCACGATTGTTAGAGATATTTTAGTCAGGCTGTATTGTTAGTTTTAGTCGAATTTCAATTTTGGATGATTGATTATTTGCGGTGTTCACGTTTTATCCAGTTACCATTTTTTAAATATTTATTGTATTGCTCTTTTACTGGTCTCATATAATTTATTTGGCCGCCGAAATTACGGCAATTTGGCTACGTACGTGCTCCATGGTGGTGATTTCGATTAATTGGGCTTCCAATTTGGCAGTTCGCCTGTGCATGCCTTGAGATTTGTGGCTTTATTGTTAATCCGCTGTAAAACCATTCCGAGCTCCGAGCGTCAGTCCAAGTTTTTAGCAGATTCTGTGGGTGCCGGATTGCCATTTTGAGAATTGCCTTATCGATGGCATGCTGTCTTAGTGAGGAGGCGAAGGAGCAAAGGAGGATAAATCAAGAGATTGATAAACAGATTGCTCGTGACAAGCGAAACCAGACAAGAGCACTCAAATTGCTTCTCCTTTTGGTGCGTTTCTGGAATCTGTATTTGTAATTGCGGTTTGGAGGGGAGGGGGGCTGGCAGTGATGTGACGTCGGAGTTTTTTTCGGGCTTGCAAATGGTTTCGAAGCAGAGAAATAATACGTAATAAATTACATGTATTTCGTTAGTTATAGAATATTTGGGGATGCGCTGTTTAAATTTGCTTTCGACCGGTTTGCCTGAATTTTTAGTTCTAGCTTCATCGTTGGGGAACAGTACACAAAACGAAAGTGGCGCCGGGTGTTGTAGCCTTCGAATTCCATGTTGCCTTTTGAAAGTGAAAGGTCCGAATCAAAAGTCTGTTGTTTTCTGATCTTCTGTAGGGGACTAACATACAGTGAGTGGGACGGCTTAGAGCTGGCCCACTCTGCGTAGGAAATCCACTACCGACCGCATTGGGGACCTTCCGGCAGGTCAGCCAACGAGGGGTTGGTCCCCAATACCGGATCATATCATTCCTTCTTTGTACATACGGTACACACTTTTCGCAAAATCTAAGTCCTAAAAAATATATGCTCCTATTTCCATTTCGTTGCGCGAATGTAGCTGGACTATGTTATATTTGAGTAACACTTTGAACCATAAAACGTTAAAAGTACACAAATGTTTCTTTACACAAAATCCTGTTTTTACTTCTGGTATCTAACGCTATTCATTTAAAATTTTATATTCATTCAGTATATATTTAGTGGAATTTTTTAAGTTTGATGAAGGTCGACCGTAGTAAAATGGTACGTACTGTGAAGTTGCAGAAACAGAATGTTCGAAAAACCGAAATATATATATATATACATAGTTTCTAACATGTTTGCCCTATTCGCTTGACCATTCAAGTAAACCTTGACTCGAATCTTGAATCATGGGGTGAAAAACACCATTTTTGGAGGAAAATTTAACCTTTTCCGAAGCCAGTGGTTGGAGCTATGAGCTTAAAAAACGGTACGTATATACCTGCAGAAAAGCCACTATTTCTAACCTTTGTGTGCGAAGATCAACTTATAGTCCACTCTACTCGTTCCTGGTATTTTAAAAGTGGCAGCTGCTTTTAAATCCTACCATGCAAAAATTTTCACAAGTCTGAACCGATGTAACTTGACTGTTGAGTTAGAAAAAGCTTAATAGTTTTGCAAGTATATATCTATATACTCTTGAGCAAGTCTTCCTTTTTTGCACACAGCAAAAATTAGATCGTTCCGCGGAACCGTTAGTCTGGCACATTAGAAAAGTGGGAGAAAAAAATCTCCAGGTGGGAGAAGAAGAATGTTCTTTGGGGAACACATCAAATCTGTTTGAAATTTTTTTTAACAACTTAACAGGAAATAATTATTGAGTATAGCACGGTACTGCTGCGTCATCCGCCTATGCTGTCCCTCAGATTTGGACAATTTGCTTACTTGACTACCTTGAGGCCAATATCTTTAAAAGTGCCATTCCGCTGATGGAGGACCCAGTACAACAAGGCGCGCTGCATTTTCATTCGACGCATTCAAATGTAGCATCTTGCTCCGGTGCCATGCGGGCGGCGTCGACGGGCCCATTCGTAGCCATGGGCGCACTTCTGGGGAGGGGTTTTGGGTTTCTGGCCCTCCCCTTGTCCGATTTAGCCCCGAAAATTTTGCGGAGAAAGGAAAAACAGGTATATATTTAATGAATAAAACTAGATCCTAGGAAAATTTTCGCGTTAGCCGCGTCTTCTATCTCATATATATTTAAAATTTTTCTCGTCTTTCTAACATTTTTGCGCTCACCATTTTTTAACCTGTGGCACCATGCTATTTCATTTTTAAAACTTTTCACGCCTGTGCCGCTTTTTATTTGAATTTTTAAGTTTTTCCCGCCAGCAGAGTATTATGTTTCTAAATCCAATTTTAAACTTTTTGGTTCCTACGGGCCTGTCGGCATATTAGTAATTTATACGTACATATTTTGATCAAATACCAAAGTAAGCGTTCGTATTTCAATTCTTTTTACAGGTTTCCGTTACAGATTATTTATAATTTCCAAAATATTTTTTCGGCCTTTTATTCAAATTTTGATTCAAAAGCTTTCAAAAGTTTAGATTGTTGCTTTGTTCACAGTATCAACATTAAACTATCAACTTCTCAACTACAAAATTTTTTTCCAAAAGGTTTCCACTACTGATTTTTCATATAAAAATTTCTCGACTTTTTATTCAAATCCTTATATATAACTCTACGGATTTCTTCATAGCTTTAAAAATTTTCATCAGCTTGAGGGGTAAAATTTTTTTCAAGCTCGACCCCTCCCTTTTCATTCAAAATCCTGGGTGCGCCCCTGTTTGTAGCACGCCATTTTACCCACATCGAAACCTCCTTCGACGCGCGCGTTGATGCGCAAAATAATATTAATTGATATTTGGAGACGTAGGTCGGCGCGTGCGTCTATTCGCGTGCACCTGAAAAAATCGCGCACAAGGCCAAATTTTCAAAATTTTTTTAGCCGATTTTTGTCGATGTCTACTCATTGTTTGGCGATTATTATAGGGAATAGGAAAATATTTTGGCGATTATTATATATGTATAGTCAGATTCGAAAAAACGATTTTCCACTTAGGCCTCTAACTTTCGCAAATGTTGGCCAATCTGGAAGCGGTTTTGCGTGTATGTCCACTACCCTCTATCGATTCAGGTATTAAAATCTTCCCTAGCTCCACAGGTTCTCAGATTAATAAAAATCGAGATTTTTACCCGT